>JAZGTI010004540.1:0-27805 GCA_036877585.1 Botia kubotai | reverse complement strand
CATTTTTATATAACGCTTTAAAAACGTTTTTACTAACAACTTAAGAATAATGTTTACGTATATGATGTAAAATGTTATTAAGTATTATTATTATTATGTATAAAGTTTATTAACAGTACTGCAGGACGGTTTCTTGATAACTTTGAAAGACTTTTTTTCAGAGAACGTTATCCTACTTCTGAGAACGTTCCCTGTTAGCTGGGTAGTTCACACTGGGTAGTAATGCCTGCTATAGTGCCTCGTATGGCAATGCTAGGAATTCCGCTAGAAGGATCTCTCTTTATGTGAAGATATCTCAGGTCAAGTACTGTGTAAGCAAGCCATGAAAGCAGTCCTACCAGCATAACCATTTTGTCCTAATAGATAAAGGCTCTTATTTCGCTTGGCTAGAACAATTTCACACACAGTCTTCACACAGCAGGTTCTTTGCTCTGACACTGGATTTCTAAGTGCCCAGAGAATTAAGTACAAGACCGCAAGGCTGAACCAAGTTATTTCATTTACAATGTGAGATTTTCTTGTCATGTTCTTTGTCTGCTTTCTGTAATAATGTGGTCTGTGGTCAGTAAGTAAATACATCTCAAGCTGTTCAGGGTCTGTTTCCTTTCTGCTGGTTTTCTGTATTTGAAGTATTTTGTTCACCCTGTCTGTCAAGTACAGACCAATGACCATATGCTTTCCCTGAACGCCATAGATTCTTGCTGCTCGTGTGTCCCGTGCAGAGTTCAGCTGGCGTCTCCCATGGGACCTCTGTTCAAATAAACTATGCTAAGTGGGCCTTTCAGAGATCCATTATCTGCAGGCCCCTCTTTTTGCAAGGTGTTAAATGTACAGTGTCATTTCAGTTTTCTTTTCAATAACTACTTTCTTCCAGTGCTGTGTGTACTGATGCAGATCCTGAAAAAGTTACGTTATTAAGTTACGCATTGTTTAATGTGAAAAATGTTTGTGAATGGAGTATATCTTAATTGTCAACAACATGCACACCAGACAATATAAAGTGCAAGAGCACTGCTGAAGTGAAATAATGAAAAATAGCTTTGTGTGTTATTTACATCACTGCTCGAGACACTAGTGAAGGGCATGGTACCGCGTATGTTCATGTGGTGCCATCAGCCAATCGGAATTGTTATTTTCATGTGGCTACAGGATGATTAGTCACTTGGCATTTATGCCTCAGGTGATTGGCTGAATAAAACCTAGCTGTGCCAACGGAATCCTGTCACTAAGGGGAATAGGAATGCTAACGTATAATTTTCTCCAGGTACCATACCATGTATGATGTGTATAGAGGCCTGTCTAGCATTGATTAGCAGCAGTGTGAACCCTCCCACATTTGGTGCTAAACCACTACAATTGACCTTGATAACTGTCTCATTTCCCAAGTACTGCTATTCATTACTCATTATAGTCTCCCAGGGTCTGTTCAACACCCGCAACTGTGCTGTTAATGAAATGCCTATCCCAGCTCAGCTTCTGGGCACTTTTCCCACCACAATCCACTCCGTGTTTGCAGGAAATGCAAACTGATTGTAGACAAACTTACCTATCCAGTCCATATAACTCCCATGCAGACAGACACAGTGCATGCTGCGTAGCTGCCTCTCCTACCAGTTGCCTGGTAACCCTGGAAAATGTCAGTGTAACATACCCTGCTATGCACTGTTAACCTCTGTCACCATGGCTTCTGCTTTTGACAGTTTTTCACCACAACATCCTGCCACCAGTTTTGGCAGCAGAGTGTTTGTGAAGCAGGTCCGCCACAGGCTGAGGGAAGACCTTGGCTCACCTCTCGTGGTCAGGGGATGGAAAGGGAAGACAGCCAGATCTACATCTGGTGTCAATCACTGTATCTCATAAGATCCAACCAGAGCTGGAGCAAGGCCAGGCTTGATGTGCAACAGGCTGGTGGATTACTGAGGTAATAGACAGCAGACGTCTTTCACATATGGTCTGAATTGATAAGGTTTGTATTGCGGGCGATTTTACATGTGCAACGATTGAAAAATGCCTGGTGCACCTGTCACGTCATTAGTTTCTTCTCAAGAGGATTCAATTAGTACCTTATGCAGGCAGCTGTAACATAAATGACAGCTGTTTTTCATTTCCACCTTGCAGAGGAAGTTTCTTATTTATTTTAGAAGCGGATTATGCGGTTTGCCGGCAGTGAGTTTACTTTGTTAGTCTAGACCGGTCACTCCTATCATGAGAAGTCAATGATTCTGCACAGCTTTTCGATAAAAGGCAGGTTAAAGTTCAGGGGAACAACAATGCAACTTCAGGCATTTGTTTAAGCCGCCGCAGGCACAAAGGAGCTGCTTTTCAGATGCTTAATCTAGAGGGAGATATTGCAATTTAATAAATAGCCAAGAAAATCCTGTGAAGATGAGGCTTTGCTCGGTTTCAGAGCAAGCTTTGTGTTTCTCCCAAGTCTCTCAGCTTTTCATATCTGAATTCAGGCATATCTTCAAACAGTGTGGCCCCCAGGCCAGATAAGTGAGACAGGATGTGGAATGATACAGATTTGTCCCCCCCCTTCTTTTGTTCCCATCTTTGTTTTCACATTCTTAAGCTCTTTGAGAGAAGCCTTGCGTGTTGTCCTCCTTCACCGTCTGAGAGCCCAGAGAGGATGTGACCCTGCAGGCTGATGTCATTACGCTGGGGTGGACTGATGGACTGTTGAGATAGACGGTGTGGACTGCTCTCATCTTCATTCCCACAAATGAATTTACAACCACCACAATTGACTGTAATCTGTGTAATGGTGAGGAAATTACCAGTCCAAAATGATCTGATTAGGGCAATCAGTGCCCTCTTTTAGAGTGCTAAGTAGATACTTTTAACTATGTATAAGTAATTAAATGCTATTGATAACTAACTAGTCAATAAGTGAGCTAGAAAAAGGTCTTTTTTTAGCTTTGGTATTTTTAATGGCTAGGCTTTAGTTAGTGTGTAGCTGTGTTTTAGCTGTTAGGTTGTAAGAATGCTTCCCTCCCGTTTCAAAATGTCCAGTTAATGTTACCGTTTGGTTTTTGTTCTGTAATGTTAACTACTTAAGAATAATTAGTTTATAATAGGTTCTACTAACGTTACTGCAAGAACATTTTTCAGTAACTTATGAGAGCATTTAGACAACATTAGTCAACGTTCTGAGAATGTCCTCTGATAGCTGGGTAGGCTGTTTGCACATTACAACTGTAAATTTGAGGTCTTTAAATGAACTATTAACTGTAAACTATTTAAATTATTTATCTTTATATGTTATTATGTACAGGGGAAACAAACCACATGTTTTGTGTATGTATAGACAAAGTGGAATTATAATTTCTTTCCCCTTATTGCTGTTTGGTTATTGGAACAAAGAATTTTGACTCACTGCCATTATAAGACCTCATTACCGAAGACAAGCACACGATATGCTAATTATATTAGCTATTAGCTGTAATTTAAGATATAGGGTGGGGTGTGAAGGGAACTGAGCTCAGTCTTGTACAGTTGAAGCAGCTTTAACTTTGTAATTCTACCCTGACCTTCTCCTTCAAACTCTGTCTTTGAAACAGAATATGTCCTCTAGTCAGAGACCTGGAGGATTTTGATCTTTTTAGCCATTATGCACACAGGTTTGAGGCGTCTGCAGTGCTTCTATCAAATTTAAAGATAATACTGGAAGGCAAATTGAAAAACAGACCATTTACAGCATTGAAGACCAGAAATAATGGGGTAAATTAATTGCTAGTCAAGTTTAGAGATCTGAGTAGAAACTTTACCATGTGGAAATTCTTCATGTTAAAGCTGCAGTCCGGAACTTGAGCCTCTCTACTGCCATCTTTGTTTGAAGCATAAAATTGCAGGTTACCTTACGTAATACTTTTCATTTCATATCTTGAAGTCAAATGAAGCCATTTCCAAAAAGATTTGACCTAGCAGCTTTATAATAATAAATCATTATTATGAACTTATTGTTTAGGAATCTGGGTAAAGTAAGGAAATTTCGTTGATCTCCTGCTAATCTATTATGAACTTGCTCAATAACTGATCTTTGATCACGTTTAACCCATAAAAGTTACAAATTGCAGCTTTAAGCATCAACATTATGGATATATAAGAGACGATGGAGGTAGCCCACCAAAGATTTAGTTGTTGTAGTCCAGACATGAAATAACCAGAGCTTTTCTACATAAATCTGTGTGGTTTAACTCCCTTCCTGTCCCCATCCAAACAACCAGTTCACCCATGTGATATAACTCTCTCACTGTCCCAGTGAGGCAGTATCTTAATTTATAACTGCTCTCAGGTAATTGAAGTACTGCTTCTGTTACACTACATTAGTTCTAGATAGAAGCATCTGTCAAATGATATTGCGTTTTGAGACAGGATGTGATAAGCATCTAAGAAACGACAACCCGTGTTTGTGAATATGAACTTAGCCTTTCCTGGTAACTGGTGATCAACGGCTGTTATTATCAGCAGCAATGGCTTCTGTGGATATCAACCCATTTTAAAATGCACCGCTAGCCAAGTGAACCAGCCTGTGCTGCTTCCGCACATGTTATTATTAGATTAGTGCTTTCTAGATTGGGAAAGTCTTTACTAGTATGCAGTATGCATCACATAGTGAACAGACTGTGGGCGGTTCGTGGGCGTGGCATCTGAAGCTGGGACTGCTGTTAGTGTGCCCTCACTGACCCTTTCCTCTGCTCTTACTGTCTGAACATGTCATTAACTGCCTAGGAATAACATTTGTGATACGTACGATATATAACATTAAAAAATGTTCTACTAATATTACTTTAAGCGCATTTTTGATAACTTTCAGAGAACTTTTTAGAGAATGTTGGCCAATGTTCTGAGACTGTTCCCTGTTAAAAAGTCCCTTTTAAATTTCTGCCGATTAGTGGTCATGCAAGTCCCTACGGCTTTAGTATTAATTTGAACTTTTTTTTATTTTTTTTTTAAATTTATATAGGGTAATAAAAAGGTCCCCACAACACAAATGGACCCAGTCTCCTTGGGCAAATTAGGATGCACGTCATGAACTAAAGTGGCAGTTCTGCAAACTTTGTTGAGGTTTCTTCTATTATGACTTTCGACATTTTATTCTCTACCACTTCCTGCATCTTCTCGTTCTCTTTTACTTTGACAGGATAAAAATTTGGCCTGTCTTGCTATTCAGAGCAGAATAACTCATCAGGGCTGGAAAAGGGGAACAACTTTATCTTCCTGCCCGTAATTAGATCACAGCGGTCATTCACAGTAGAAGCAGAATAACGTACCCGCACACACCACGCTGACACACACAATAGATGAATGCAACTGTATCTCTCCTGGCCGGTCCTGGGAGGAGACAGGCGTTAAAGGGCTTGAAATGGAATCGCTGGGCAAATGTTGGGTGGGGGGTGGAACTCATGTGAATAGCTCCGCTGGGAGTCCTTACACCCAACACCCCTTTTCATAGTTGTGGTCTCTGTGACTATCGTAAAAGAAAAAAGCAGAAAGGCAGAGTGCTGACCTCCCTTATATTCTTTGCTGTGGACTAAGCAGATGTCCAGGATGCTGGCACTTCCCATGGGATTGTCTGACCAAACATCTTAATAATAAATGTGTGAATTCGAAATGCTTATAGAGACGTGGTTGTACAATGTCAACGTGAGGTACTGAGACTCCAAAGTGGAAATTGGGTGGAATCCACATTCAGATAGACAGGAAGTTATCGCAAACTCTTTTCTGGTTTTACACAAACATCCTTGTGGAATGGTAAATAGTTTTCAGAATACCATCTAAAACACAATTCTGAAAAAACGTCACATACTTCTTTTGCAGAAAAAGCAATCCCACAATGCATTGCAACCAAGTTCAGTAAAAATCCAAAATGGTGGATGAGTTATAGAGAGAAAATTCAGTGTAATTAAAAATCGATTCTTTTCCCAGTATTTCTGTAGAAAACAGACTATCGGCCCTAACAGGTGTTTGTGTGTGTTTGAGTTTTCTCTGTGCCAGCTAGTACAATGGCGTCCTTATTTGCTGAATACCTGTGTCAGATTGACTCCGCAGTCACTTTTGAAGAACAATGAACTCCTTTCTCATTACTTTGCCTCCCTGTACTCCTCGTGCCCACTGGTATTTCCCTCACTTTTTTCTTGAAAGAGAAAATGTCCTCTGGTGTTTTTTTTCTTTTTGCTAAGAGAATTCATTGATGGCAGTACAGAGCCTTTTTAATGGCCTAAAAATGCAGATTTTGGGCTGTTTGGAGTTGAAGAAGTGAAATTTATAATTGTTCAACGTCAGATTTTATTGCTGATTTGAAATATGTTGTTGAAACAAGCTTAACAGGAGATTTCAGACTTTTCCCATTTATGTATATACAAGCTGTACTTTTATGCCTATTAAAATAGCTGCCAGGGTCGTTACTAAAAAAGCCCTTAAAGAGATTTTGAATGTTTCCAATGCCAAAGTCTTTGGTATTTATGGTGCATGCGATGTACTTGAACGTTTCTGCCCTGAATAATTAGTGCTGAAATGTATGCTCACTTAGGCAGTAACTGGCTCCAGCCCTGTATTATTAAACTGATTTATTTTAGCAGACCACTTTCCATTGATCTTTTCTTAATAAGACTAATGGAATAGGGAGGACACATTCCGAAAGCTTTGACTTTCCTTTTGGCAAATCTCACAGATTCATCCTCACCGGAGCATACCCAGCTAACAGGGAATGTTCTCAGAACATTGGCTAACATTCTATAAACGTCCTCTCAAAGTTAGCAAAAACATTCTTGCAGCAATGTTAGTAGAACGTTCTATAACATTATATATCATATATCGAAAACGTTATTTTTAAGTTGTTAGTTGAATGTTTTAAAAACATTGCAGAAGTGAAAGTTTAAATAACATTCTTATAAACAAGGAATAATGTGAATACAACGTTTAAAATAACTGTACGTTTGAAAAAACAATACTTTAACATTTTTGTTATGTAATAGAAACGTTAGGGAGGCGGTCTTACAACTTAAAATTGTCAGCTGGGTATGGGCCCAGTTAGTCCGGCTAAACTGAAATCCAGGGCACTTGGTCTCAAAGTTGGCATGATTGATGGTGTGTTCCTGCACGTATAGTTTCCACAGGAAATCAATTAGGCCGAGGCCTTGACCCCTGTGTGTGAGCGCTTTGACAGATTTCTGCTTTTCTTCTGAGGTCTGCCCAAACCATCTGTGAGATGTTTCAACAGGTAGAGCACACAGCCTCTTGTGGAGGTTGCCGCTGCAAGTTCTCTCACGTTTCCCCATGTTTCTGTTATGCCAGGGTAAGTGCTGCAGCTTGTCGCATTTCCCAGTTCTCTCCATAATGCAGTTTTAAAAAGTGAAAAGTAACTGTCACTGCGGACACCAGAGACACAGACTTGTGTAAGTGGGTTAACCGAAATGATAAACAGGTCTCAGTTTTCTCCCAGACAGCACATTCCAGATTCAGGAGAAGATAGTGAGAGGACCTGATGCAATCTGCGGCTGTTTTCTGTTTTTCTTTTTTTAGTCGCCTTACTTTGCCCTCTTTGTCACTTTCTTGATAGGATGCTGTAGAAAGATGATAAGAAATGATGAGGTGGGAGGGGCTGATGGCATCAGTTGTTGTTGCGAGTCAGATGTGAACTCACATTGCCCATGTAAACACTACAGCTTAACGTTTTGGAGCATGTGCAATAACATTTTGGAGTTTGGCAGACGCTTGTATGCATTTGGGTTCCTACAGTACACATGTGAGCAATTCATGTGTTCCCATCTGACCTGTAGGTTTGTCTCATCAGTGCTATATTCATCTCACATCAGAGTGACGTCTCTCTGTTGTGTTCAGACCACACTTGAAGTACATCAATATATCACAAGGACAAAAAATTGTGAAAAGGGCAACTTGAATGATTTTGATGAACAATGGTGCCTTACAGAATTAGGTTTTGTTTTGGCGATAGACAGCAGACTAAGCGCCTGTCTGGCTTTGCTTTTACAGTAATGCTCAATGTCATGCCGGTTGTTTGTTGGCTAAATTACTGTAAATGTGTGTGTGATCTCAGAAGCAGTGCTGTCCCGAGCTGACCCATATTTGTTGGTCACGTGACCCATGGCTTACCGTCTGACTGGCTGAGTGGAAACAGAGGCTGTACTGTATTGGTGTTGAGAACATGGGTGTGGTCTGTGCGAGAAGGTGTATGTGTCATTGTCTGCATATGCCATTTACATTGTCTGGGGTGTTGTGAATGGATTTTTGCAAAATATGGAAATAATCTTTTAGGCTGTAGCCTCTGAAGTATAAAGGCTTCCATCTGTTCTCAAAGATATGTCTGGAACCAAAGATTGTACTCAGGATGCTAATTGCAAGTATTATTTAAGATTACAGGTTATGGTTCAGTTTTATTAACTGTTTCCCATAACTTTCCATATGCCTTTTTTTGCCCTGGGTCATCTTCCACCCTAAAATATTATATTTATATTATATATTTATTTGATCAGTATGCGTATTCCCTGGGAACTGAACTCTGGAAGTCCTGCAATGCTTTACCCATGGAGCTACAGGCACAATATACATATATATATTTCAGTATATGTTTAAAATCTATATTTTTGGTGGGTGAAATATGACCTGGCCATTACTTGGTTGGAAACCTTGTACATATATCACGTTATGTGGCTACCATAGCAGATGCTATTTTTGTTCTTTTGTCTTCTATATTAAGTATATATTATATATATTAGGTGAAGTGTTGTTCACCCAGTGAGTCCACTGGGACAAACTGAGACCTCCCTCTTTCTTACACATTGCACTTGTTTCCTGCGCAGTAGCAGAATTGTTTTGCTGAGCCAGTGTGGCAATATGGGACTCATTAGAGACAGAAAGAGATTACAGACAGCCGTGTTCATGACTGGGGTCAAAGGGCACGCTTGAAGTGCGGGTGTGGGAGGGGGGTGGTTATAGAGTGTGGGAATATTCACATTCAAATGCTGTGTTTGTTTGTGATTTTGTGTATGAGGAAAAGAAGTGTAGGAAATTCATTAAGGTTTTTGGATAGTAAAAGCAATACGTCTTTTTACATTTGACATGCTATCACTACAACACCTGTTATGCGTTTCCTTTGTTCTATTAACTTGTGAGAGGAAGTGATGTAACTGTTGGGACCCAGAGCCAATGTTTTCTAGACGTGACTTGAAAATAGGAACTTTCATTTCTGCTGAAGCAACAGCAGACTGTGTAAAATACACACACACACGTACACACACATTCTGGACCACAACTTTCTTTACATTTATGATATGTGATATATATATATATATATATATATATAAATAATATTTAATTCATGTGTAATTCCATGGATAAATACCATATAAATGGTAATGCTTTAGGAAACTGTCTCCTGGGCTGTTATTCAAATATTGATGTTTTCATGGCCCACTCTTAGATGTGCTGACAGAATTGTAACTTTTATAATGCTGATATGGGTTTTTGGTAGTTTAAGTGGCTTGAGTGCATAAATCTATAGCTGAAGTGAGCTAGGAGTGCTGTGCATCAGAAGAAACCTTGGCTTTAGTTCATTACAGTGTTTTTTCAAGAGGATAAAAACATGAAATGTTTAATAAAGTGTTCAAAGAGTCGTCAACAAAGCACGTCAAAGTATTTTGCTTTAGCTGTATGATAACAAGTGTTTGTGTTATTGCAGTTAAGGGTTTTTGTGTCTTGCATAAATTATCAGTACATGTCTGGTTACGACAGAAGTGAAATTGTGCCGGATGTCAATACTGACCGAAGCCGAGTACTCTAATAACAGCTTCCAAATGTTAATTACAGGCCTTAATCGGCACCAACAGGCATCAGATTCTTAGACGTTTGTTCCCAATGGATGCTGGCATTCCGGTTACAATTAAAATCTGAGGTGAGAGTCAGAGGACAGGAATGTCCAGGCCTCTGGGTGGCCTGAGGCTCATATAGAGAGAGACAGAGATAAAGCTATTCACGGGCCGTGACTCAAAGAGACTGATGCGCACACGTATCGGGACCATGACAGGTTCGGATTACTCACTCTTGATTTATGAAAACACAGATGAATTACCCCTGTCAGCCGTGCAAACATAACCCTGCTCACTGAATGAACTCGTACGCTTGGTAACGCCCTCAGATGTCCCCCAGAGGGGGAGTTGTTCGAGAGACCGCAGGTTTACTTAAGCTTAAGACATTGATCAGTCCAAAACGTCATTCTCTGTCCCTCAGATGCAAAAAAATGGGTGTAAATACTGTCAAAGGGTTACCGTGGTAACCATAGTTACCTTCAAAATACATAAAAATAGTTACTCTGGAGAAAAGCTAAGGTATTTTATATTTTTAAGGTATTCTAAGGTGTTTTATTATGTATGTTTATTTAAAAGTTGGACTATTTTACCTTGACACAGTGTCCTGAAAACATGCTGGTGGCAGAACAGCAAAAAACAAAGAGGCATCACAGTAGCTGAGGTCTTCTGTCAGAACGTGTATAATTTAGTATAAAAATCAAGGTAGTATACCACACATATACCCTTGACTAGTTAACCATTGTTAGTTAAACAATGTTTACTTTGGTCATTTTGTACATGCAGAAATGAAGAGAGTGAGGAGTTCTTGCGTTTATTCGTGTACGTGCTTAAATGTGTTGTTTTTCAAAAACATTTTCGTTGTGGTAAAATGTCAGGTTGTAGAAGAAAAGGAAGCGAGTTTTTTACTTTTTCTTCTGATAGAGAAAGGAGGCCTTCTGGGGCTGCTGTTGTTATAATTTCATTAGTTCTGCTGTTAAAAGCAAAATACTGTTTTGATTTAGGGCTTCCTGAGTTTAGAGACTCAGAAGCACAACATTAATCATTTGCTTCACTTCGGTTTAAGCCCGCTAAACCATTACTGCGAAAAGAAAAGAAATTGCCTTTGGCTACACATTTTTTTTTTAAAACACTTTGATATATTGTTTCTATTTTCCAGACCTTTCACAAGACACTGCAAATTCGAGGTTATACTTTTCAAATGCGCAATCAAATCCTGCAAATACATGTTGTTCATTTTTCAACAAAGCAGTTTTATCAACAGTTGTCTTTTCTTGTTAAGAGTAAGGGACCTCTCTCCATGTGTTTTGGACATTGGTGCTGTGATTATGACATGGTATTTTTTTTTACGTCAAGTACGAATAGGAGATCAGCTATGGTGCTGTACCCGCAAGGTATGTTTTAGAAGAGGTCCTGGCGAGCACGCCTGAAGATGGCCTTGCAGTGTTGACTGGGTTGGGGGTGAAGGTGACTCTGGCAGCGGGTGTGGCTTTAGAGAAGGCCAGCAGAGATGTGGAACAGCAGGAATAATGGGGAACACATGGCTCCTGCTGATGGATCACGGCAGCAGGGCAGCCCTGCGCTCTGGCGCTTATTTAGTTTATTGCTCTGCTCTCAGGAGAGGTTCAGCAGCTGCTATTTGGAAATGGAAGATTAGGCTACAAAACACGCAAAGGGCATTAGTGTGCATTTCACGTTTTAATATCCCCACGAGATTTGTGTAAATTAATTTAACCTCAGCTCCATAGATCATTCCTTTTCTAGCATTGTGGAGCTAACAAATGCGTCGACGAATCTTTTGATCCGGTCTGCAATGGAGTCCTGAATATTAAAGTGAATCGAGAAGTACAAACGATTCACTCAACCTCCCGATTGTTCGAATTGTTTGGAGATTAATTATCTGGTTATCTGATTTCATGCGATCGCCGTGCCCTTCGCAGTCCTGTTATCGATACCATTACGGAGGAGTTATGCGATACCACTGCTTTTCACCACGACACCATTGCGTTTATCGCCACTGTGCACACTTGACTCGGCATGAATAGAATTGAGTTGCCCTGACTCAGAGTGCTGCAAATGAATGCTGCAGGAAATGCACTCAGACAAGGTTTTTCCTTCTACTTTAGAGTCACATTCCATTAAGACTGCGGCTGTTATACGGTACCGAGACGAAGATCCATCCTCAGCCAGGGTATATAGCCTGTTCTTCTTCTGCTTAAGAAAAAGGGGGTGGTGTGGGCGATGAAGTTGCATTGGAACCTGCATACTTATTGCATTAAGTGCAATCAATAAATTCCTTTTTTGTGTGCTGGCACATCCCCTCCTCTGAATCTCAATAAAGTGGAGTGCTTTCCGTGTAATGAAGATTGCTGAGCAACTTGATTACTTTTAGTGCATTCAAACCGAGAGCCCCTGCACAGCAATTTCACTGATGGCTTAGCCATGGTCCCCAGTTTTTTAAATTGGCACACCTTAAAGTGGCCTCGCATTTTTTCCCCCATTCCAACCCAGGAGGATCGTGACTGGCAGTCCTATCTTTTTTAACCAGAAAGTGGATTCAGACAACAGTTTTTGTTTTTCTTCTGAGAGTGTTTTTATAAGATAATGACAACAATTTTGCAACTTTGATTGATAAGCTAGTAGAAAATAGACCTCAGGAGAGATTTGAGTGATGTCCAAGATCCCAAGAATGTTTCTTCCTCTGTTTCTCTGACTTTCTGTTTGGCTAGAAGTGTGGCAGTGAGGAGCCGCAGTTTAAGAGCTGTCTTAAAGCTGAAGTGTGTAATTTTTCTGTTAAGTAAGCCATTTGTGGGTTTATTCCACTGAAACGTGTAAACACTGCCACTGTATACAGTATAAACTGTAACAGTGTATTTTATTCCATAGTGGCACAGAAATTACATGACATGCATTAGCATTAACTTTACTGTTGTGCAGTCAGCTCTAGCTGTTCTCGCTTAAATACATGTCTTGTTACCATATCTTGGTTCTTCTCTAGAACTGCAGATTTACCTTTCATTTACTGTCTCTTTTGATCTTCATGCAGACATGTACATGACGCAAACCCTGAATCCTGGAACTTTTAAGGGCCCTTTTTGTCTCCTGTCCCCGGTGTGTTATGGTCACAAACAAAAGACTGCACGTGCAAATCAGACATGATGCATATCACACTGAAGAAGTGTGGAGGGGAGAAGAGCCATATTTTGTCTACTGTTCTGCCCCAGTGCAGGTTATCTCTGTATCAAGGCACCAGCAGCCTGATAGAGGATGAGCATCTACACCCCCCCACCCCACCCGCCGCCTCTTCTCTCACATTTTAACACACAAATAAGATCTTTAAACCCTCAGATGGAGTGCTGACCTCATGTGTGATCCAGTGTTGTAGGGATGAAAAGTACTACTAGTCTGCATTCAGTATGTGGCCTGCGGGACCTCCCCACTCTCTCACACTCTCTCTTAGAAGAGCCCAAAGCACCTGAGTCCATTATTAACTTCCTTTTAAGCGCATTGATATGCTTTACCGCAGGTCAGCCTGTGCTTTACACAGGGTCAGCTTTGATGCTTTCAAGCCCAGATGCTGATCTGTTGGGGCGCCTCGGCCGGATCTTGCCGGAGTTTCTCTCTTTATAAACCTCTTGTGTTCATTTTCTTTCCTGTGTTGACGGATTTCCTATTAAAACAGGAAGTTTGGCTGACGCATTTTAGTGTGTCCCGGCTGCAAACCACAATTTGCTACTTGCTTGATGATTTGCTGGTGGTATTAAGAGGAGGGGCATGTTCATTCTAGACAGCATTTGATTGGACAAAAATCTGTGTTGTGGCGTGTTAGTTCATTATATCATTAGTTCATTAAATCATTACTTTCGGTCAGTTTTTCCAAAAGAAATACGCTGATTTAAAAAACAGATTTTAAATGTGAATGGAGGGTACATTTTGTCACAGTTTAAGAGTACACTACTGTATAGATTTATATGAATTATACATGATCCAGAAGACACAAAAATCTAATATAAGAAAGATTTAATATAAAGAATAAATAAGATTTATTCTTTTACAATTTCTTATCTTAAATTCTCATTTTATTCAGTTTCCTATTTCAGAGCATTGTAATGTGTCATGAAGGCAGTGGTTTATATATTCCGGGCTGGGAGCCGTAGCGCATCACAATCTGCATTTAAATATGCATGACGGGAAACGGCGACCGTCCTGGTTACTGGGTTTTGGCTCACGGTAGAGCCGTGGGGAAATTATACATGTGTCTGGTCTTGCTGTAAATATTTCAGTGAGTGTCGGAGAGCTGAGAGATGGCAGATGAGGGAGGGATGGTGCTTGGCAGACCTCAATACTCAACACTTCACTGAAGACATGAACTGTCAACTGTTCAACCTCACTGAGTGGATGTATAGCTGTGCTTTTGTGTAGCGCATGTTTGATGTTGCAGCTGTGTTGCATTACATTTACCCTCAGGGATAAAACAAGCATCTGCCTTCTTACCTACCTACATGTGAGGAGTAATGATTGGACGGTTAGATGTTCTAATAGTCCCAAGAGGTTTTGTCTGAAAGTAGCTTTGAATAGTGCATTAATTCTCATACGTTGCATATTGATTTTATACTACGTATGCTGAAAATGATTTTTAAAGTGTATTCAAAGAAGCTGTAATCTGTAACTTTCGCCTCTCTATCGCCATCTCTGTTTGCAACATAAAATTGCAAGATACTTTACAGACTTATTTTTACATACGTTAAGCCAACAGCTGAAATTATGAACTTTTAGGTAAAATGGGAAAAAACAAATGAAGTTTTCTGAAATTGTATTTAACATTTTATGTACTGTTGCATTGTACTATACTACACTAAATGTGATAGAGAAACATATAATACCTAATATCTTTGTTCAAAGTTTAGTGAGCTGCCTAGCCAGACAACATCATAGGCATGCTACCACTATAAAAAAACTGTTCCAAAAGATGATATACTAATTTTATATCATTATTTCATTATATATAGCAAACTGTGTAGGTAACAAAATCTGTTTAAAGCTAATAATTAGTGTGCTACTTTCATGACATCCCAGAATTGCTGCCTTTGTAGAACACACTGAGGTTCCATGATGTTACGATGCTCCCTTTTAAGACAGCAAGGCAGCGCACTAGGTTTATAACAGAGCTAACATTGCCAGGTATTGTTCAGTCCTCTAACGTGGCTGTGTTTTTTTTCTGCTTCTCTTTCATGTTCCATCACTGGCTTTGTGGACTGCACCTCTCAGGTAAGACACTCTCTGACTTTCATCATTCCCCCAAATAAGGCGCCATCTGTCTCTATAGAGAGCTTTTTCTTCTCTCCACACATATGCCCAGTTCCTCTCACATCACCATCAGCTGTAATTGCAACCCTCATGCCTTTTTTCAGACTTTCTTGCAAGATCAATCATGTCTTGAAGTTGAGGCAAGAAGCCTCCATACAAACAGGAAGTGAGCAGACACAATACTCCCGTGTTGTCGCATAGTGTTGTCCTATATTTTCAGTATATACGTGCAGTGTGGTGCATGTTTATAATTCCCATTGGTGCAATCATTTGTCATTGTGCATTAACTAGGCATGTAGAAAACTGCATATTTTCAAAACAAATTGTCGACTAATTGGTATTATGGTAGCCATGAATAAGGCTGCTAAAAATATAAATTGATCTGAATTTAATCTAAATCTTAAAGCTGCCATCCGTAACATTTGCCTCTCTACTGCCATCTCTGTTTGAAACATAAAACTACAGGTACTTTACATTAATGCATTTGGTAGACGTTTTTGTCCAAAGCGACTTACATTGCATTATACTATACATTGTTTCTGAGTATGTGCAATCCCTGGGATCGAACCCATGGCCTTGGCGTTGTTAACGGCGTGCTCTAACCACTGAGCTACAGGACAGCTATTGAGCTATAGGAAAGCTTTACATACTGTTAATCACGTATGTTAAAGTCAAATGAAGCCAAACTGACATTTCCTGGGAAATCGGGTCCCACAGCTCAAATTATAAATCATTATTATAAAATGATTGTTGGGAATCGAGGTAAGAATTGCGTCGAACACTGATCTGTCATGTACTTGCTCAATAGTTTATTTTTAACCCCAAAAAGTTACGGATTGCAGCCTTAAAATTAGTCAGCTGCACTAATCGTCTCATCAGTTTTCTGGCTGACTTGTGATTCATCATCCCTTTTATTGATAGCCAGCATTTACTTCCTGCTGTCTTCTACAGTGTGCTTTCTTCATCCTGGCACTGTCGAAAACTGGCATATGCACCTGTCACACCATGACAGAGAAAGACAATGAGAGAATAGCTGTGTGTGTTTCAAGTGCTTTCATGGGCAGTTTTGGCCACTGTACGATAGGCTTGCTGTGAACAAACAGGCCCCTCTATTTCTCCTATCCGAGCATTTGTAAAATTCGTCAGGGCTGTAGCTTATGTTCTGTGTCTGCTAGGTGGAGGAATCAATACTGTGGTGGTACATAAAAATGTGTCCAATGAGACAATGAGACGCCATTCACTCCCAAACTCTGAAACACAGATGCGCGCTGACGCCTCCTTATGTTTTCCATTATTTCACTCCGAGACGTTTTATTGGTTGCGTGCAGTAGATCATCAGAAAATGAGATGAAACTCACGGTCTTTGGAGAATCGTGTCAGAAAAGGACCATTTGTCATGCTTATCCAAAAAGTTTGACATGAAAGGCAGTACTGAGGCACAAACAGCACAACAAACGGCATTGTGAGGAAGCTGTGCGTCCATTTTTCTGTAGGTGGGCCTGTGCTTTTAAGCTGTCCTTTCTAAGGACGTCCTTTATCATGTATATTAAATGCCAAGAGACAGTCAAAACAAGCACTCTGTGTCTTATAAAACGGACGTGAGGGAGAGGCCCTTTCATCTGTTGGAGCCTGTCCCTTCCTGTAAATCTCCTCGCGCCTTTAACAGCACCTCCCCAGTTAACAGAGAACATTCTCAGAACATTGGCTAATGTTAATACATCTAAAAAACAAAAGTTTTGAACGTTCCTGTAACCTTCAAAATAATGTTTTTGTTACCTAATGGAGACATTAGAGAAACGTTCTTAGAACCTAAAATTGTTAGCTGGGTCACTCCCTCGACTAAAGTATTCTTTTTTTGGCTTGTGTTTCGTGGGAGTGGGTGCTTGTCCTGGCCCGTTGCTGAGCATGTATCCCAGCTGGCATTGCACAGGCTGAGCCCAGACACTCCTAATGAAACATAATGCAGAGGCTACAGTCTGCCAGAATTCTAATATCTTCTTTTTCATCCCCTAACTGTTTGCCTGCTTTCCCGCCATATGTACCCATCCTGCATCACAGGAGTATCAGTTGGCTGCTAATATTTGTCTTTGTGCCGTCTTCAAAGTAAAGGATGCTGTTTATTTTTTCCCTCAGCTGTTTTTTCCTGGCCTGGTGCTAACTCAGCGCTAGCAGGCCACTTCATTAGAACAGAGTGTCGTAGTGTCGGAGCCAAACACTGCAGCCTTTGTATTGGTTAATAGGATTGTTATGCCCCCCCCACCCTTTGTGGTTTAGAAACATTTTAACTATTAATATTCCCAGAACCTTTAAAACGCAGCGCCTGGGAAAATACACCTAGCTTCTGTAGCATGCCTTGCTAATGCTAGTTTATGTTTGAAACACCTTGGCTCACGTTGACAACCCAAAATTATGTTTTGTTTATTTTAATGTTTATATGTTATAAGGTGAAATGTGTAATTTACTCACCGCTACAGTTTTCTGGACGTCAGCCTGCGAATGCCTTACGTACTCGTCTCAGCATTTAAAATGTGATGGGAATTACAGTCCTGTAATTATATAGCAGGATATCTGTTTTATATAACCTTGATAGAATGATGAATGTACCTACTCACCTGCCTGATTAATGCCTGTTTGTGAAAAGTCCTCAAAAATTCTTAATAAGGTCTGTGGGAAATCATTCGAGCGTCATGAATGTTGCGATGACAAAGATTTGAGACCTTCACGATCACCTTACCCGAATAGCCTGAGTCACCGTTCAATGACACAGACACAGCGCCTGTAACATTGCAAGAGGACACGTCTGAGTCACGGCTCACCTGTAAATCAATCTGATTGGCTTATTTATTAAAGGAAAAGGTCACCCAAAATGAACATTCTGACATCATTGGCTTCCCCTTCCTAACCTGTATGCTGTTATTCTTCTGTTTAATTTCAGTCCGTTCTGCACACTAACCTGTATGGGTTAGAAGATTAACACATATAAGACAGCACTTAACATAAATAGCACATATCTTTTAACTTTTAACCAACATTGTATAGCAAGAGCTGCGACAAGAGCTGTTTTGCATGGAAAAAGCTGCATTTAAAAATACGACGCAAAAAATAACAGAATAGTAAAAAATAAACTATGATAGACGTTTTATTTACTTTATATACTTCTCGTTATGTTTACCATTAATTTCCCTACACTATAATACAGAATGGGTTTTTGTGTGGTCTGTTTTTTAGCACAGAAAGCATACGTGTACTCAGAATTGTACTTCAGATTCTTGGAAGTATACATACATTGCCCATCATACCGGTAGCTCACTGGAGAGAGGAATCTCATGAAATCTGCTCCCCTGAGATCTCTCGGGTCACGCTGAAGTGGGTCAGTTAGAACCTGTCTGCAGTCAGCCGAAGACCAAATTATTTCCAAACACTGTCAGTCTGACATGTTACTCACTGAGAAACACCATCTATCAGATCTGACTTATTTCAGAAATCTTTTCCACTCCACATTGTGGCTTTAAAAGGAACTGTATCTTATCTGTCTGGTCCAACTCTCCATATGTTTGTGTTTGCTGGTGATGTTTAGTGATAGGCTGTGTGTTTGACAGGTCATGCTGACCACTGGTTAAGATGTTGTGCTCTGTAGATAGCATATAAGAGGCTCTCCCGGACTGGATCCAGCGTTGTCTGTCATAGTTTCAAGACACTTTCAAGAGAGGCTTTTGATATGCCAGCTGTCATAGTGAGAGAGAAAGAGAGAGAGAAAGAGATCCAGGAATGCAGATTTCATACTCATTCCGATAATGAGATTAGGAACATGCCGTCTGAAGCAGGAATTCTAGTGATCCTGTTTCCACCCACAGGGCCTGACTGATCTGCCAAGGTGCTCTATTTTTTAACCTCCTTCTCTTATTAAAGCTTCAGAAATTACGTGAAGACTAAAGACGTTTTTAATAATAAATTAGCTTTTTTCTACAATGCAGTGGTACTCCTGCCTCGATCCTTCTTTCTTAAAGCTGCAATCTGTAACTCGCCTCTCTACCGCCATCTCTGTTCGAAACATAAAATTGCAGTTTACTTTAAAAAGACGTCTTGGTGTTTCACAAAAGAAATGAGAGGAATATTAAGTTAACATTACTAAGTTATTGGCTGTTTTTTGTATAAAACTTGGACGGCCAGCTATAGGCCATACATATCTTTGTTGTTTAAATGTGCCTAAAGGAGCAAACCAGTGTTGTTCCGTGTGCCTGTGTGCTGCTGTGTGTATATTAAGTATAGTTTGGCTGTGGTAAATGTAGGGCACGCATCTGTCCCTTTGTGTGGGTGAGTCTGTGTGTTGTCTTGTGCCTCTGGTGGCTGGTGGGTGTTTTTGTCTACTGCAGGTAACACAAGCCCTTGAGGTGACAAGACTCATCCATTCCGTCCAGTCACCCATAATCATGCCTCTTGTTAAACTCGACAAGATCCATTGTCCCCTCCCATTTTTCCTAGCAAGGGGTAATTATATCTGGAGAATACACCATTTTGCCATCCTGCATGGCATGTGCGAAAACCGGAACCCATAGTTTGAATTCCTGCCCCACGTGGACTTCCGGATCTTCAGATTTAGCCCCTTTTTGTAACGTTAGCTCACTTTTGTCTTTTCTCGTCTTGTCAGCGCAAGGTGGTCCGCAGTTACTTCAAAGCTGTGCGAGAGGGGCTGCACAAAGACGAGATGTCAGGAGGTGCTAGTCTTTGTGTGGGAGTGAATGTATAGAGGGGACCTGTGCAGACGTGCCAGCTTGATCTTGTGTTAACCTGCTCTGCATTCCTCTCTGAGGAGCTGTGTGCTTTTTCCTACAGAGCGGGGAAAGAATCCACAGCTCTGAGCTATACGTTTCCAGCACTCACACTATTAGCCTGTTATGTGAGAATGTTCACTGGATAAACCAGATGTCTGCCACGTTTTCCTGAATTCCTGCTGTCATTACAAAGGTAGACATGGTCAGGTTTCACTCTGCTTTGTGTCAGACGTCTCCGAGGTATAAATAACAATCCGTGGCTCTTCCATTTCGCGATCGATTCGGATTTGCAGCATTCGCATTGCATTTTGAAATCGATTTTATCTTCCAGCTTTGGAACATGGTCCAAAAGTGTGATATTGCATCGAAAATCCAGGATTCAAAAATGAGTTTAAACCTGGAAATAGACAAAGGTTTGGGTATGAAAGGCATAAATGTTTCTGACCAGTGCTGGCAAAATGGGTTGGAATGCGCACAGGCTGATTATGAGCTACAGGCAAAACAAGTGGAAAAATGTCCACAAAAATGTTGTGGTCTAATTTGAGTTTTTTTTACAAAAATGAGTTCATTAAGCCCTCGTCTAGTGTTCCCAATTCTCCTAATAGCAGTTAAACATCTTAAATCACCATTATTTGTATGTTTTTCCTCCCTAAATCTTTCCTTTCTTTTAATAATATAATAATCCATGAGAAAATGTCTTCTCGACAACTAGTTCTTCAGACAGGTGTAGCTCATTCAGTTTTTTTGTCTGATTCCCACAGACCATCCATCATTTCTAAGGTTTTGTAATGGAGAATGTAAAAATAACGAAATTTCATTGTGACTCATTTTGCCAGCACAGGTCACATTTGAGGCTCCAGGTTACTGATCAAATAAGACAATTTTAACATTGGTCGTGTTGATGTGTTTTTACAATAGTTCAGATTTCTGTTTGATTCTTTGGAACGTTCTCAGATCATGCTGGCAAAACATGGATCATCCAAAAAGTCCAAAAACAAGACGCACCAAATATTACTATTATTATACTCACTATTATACGCACACTATTCCCTTAAAATCATTTACAATAAAACAATTGCATTAAATTAGAAAAAAAATGCAAAATTGTTAAATATTTACACGTATTCTCAGACTTTTGGACCCCAGTGTTTATTTTTGATGGCTAGTTGGTGCTGTACTCAGCTCTGGTCTCCTTCATTTGCAGTATGTTTGTTTCCTCACTATGTAAATCATCTTATGTGGTCAGTGTCGTATGTTTCACTGATTTGCACACTGCTGCTGTGTTGTATGGAGCTTTTCAGCACTTTAATGAGCCTCTCTGGCTGATTGTGTGCGGCTCTGAGCGGAGAGAGTCAAGCCCCTGCTCGTAAGCTCCAGTCCCTATGGAAACATAAGTGGCCATTGTTTGCAGAGGGTGAGTTTGCCGAATGCAAACTGGAGACCAGCCCGAAATTCTGGGGCAAGCTGGCCATGCATGCACAGCAGGAGAGCGTCTGTTTCCTCTCTGTCTGTCCATCGCTTATTCTCTCTGAACTATTCTCTCTTTTTCCCTCTGTTCCCCAGTCACCGATTCGGCATTACTATTAATTGAATTAGCTGTGCTTGGGGACCAGGCTTCTGTGTGGGAATAATGGATCTCACTGTTTTCGTTAGAAAGGAACAATAACATTTCCTCAGTGCTTACAGAACGGAGTTGGGATACAACATTTCCTCCCCTGAATATATACACTGAACGTCTATAATGATGAGAGAGGCAGTATTTAGAGAGATCACACTGGAACATTTTAGCAGGCAGGCATCAGAGATTGTAAGCCTTTAGAAGTTACTAGAAGGATTATTTTTAAAAAGTGCATAAAAGTACATGCAAGAAAAAAGGATTTGGGGTCTTGTTCAGCTGTTTATCCAGGCAGACCTTGAACCAAGATTGTCTAGAGGCATTCTTATGTTTCGAGCATATTTAATAGTTGTTTTCTTAAACACTTATAGTTGTCTCGCAACATTAAATCGGTAAATGAGACAATATTTTAACATAGAAAAAAAAACTTAATACAGCTTGTCTTGAATTTATAAATATAAATTAAATATATTCTTATATAATTTAAATATATTCTTGAACTAAATTAATTTCAGGCGAGAGCAGAAACTTTGAGTGTGGACAGAGGTTTTAAGTTCTTTTTGGCCGTAAAGTTTAGAAAGATAATGAGATTTCAGTATTGTGAGTATTATTCAGTACTATGTCATCATACAGTATATGTTGTTTTTAGTAGCTTCATGAGGCACCTTTGCCTTTTGCACAGTTTCACACGTCGTTTATGGCCTTTTATTGCTAGTATTGTGTCAATTAATCTCATCTGTGGCACATAAGCCCCGAGCCTGTTAAGTGCTTGTTATCTTAGCCTCATGCAGATGTGCTACTTGTTTGCTTCCTCAGGACTTTGCTTCCATAAAAGGAAGCGCATTTGCGCAAGAAGGATGAAACATTTCTCAGCTGTGACATCCAGGGAGGTGTGAGTTATAGAGTTACTGTGGAGATATAGCATGCTCGCGTTCCCTTTGAAAATAAATGAAGAGAAATGGTTGCATAGGCTAGTCTCTTAGAGTACATTTGATAATTCCCAAGTTATTTACTTACGGCCCTGTGTATGACAGAACTGGTTTGCTGATGAGCAAAAACACATTTCATATTGTCAGGCAGTGGATTCTCACCACCGATCATATGAGGACAAGGCCTCATGGGTCAGAAAAGCTTTTTGTTGTGCAAGTCTCGCTGCATTTAATTTAAAACGTGGCAGGATGAAGTTGAACCCTAGCAGAGTAGCGCAGTTGTGTTTGAGTGCAGGAACTTCATATGAAACGTCTTTTATGGAATTTCAGCTGTGCTTTATTATGTTGCATGAACCGACACACACACACACGTTTACTTATCTTTCTAAATGGGGACATTCCATAGACTTATATTGTTTTTATACACAGCTAGTTATACACAATATAACCTATCCCCAACCCCAACAGAAAACTTTCTGCAAAAAACTTGTTTACTATACTTTTGTAGTGTTTTTACAAATGCGCATGTCCCCAAAAGGAGTTTTTGCTTACATTTGTCAGGTTTTGTTGACTTTAGGGTACAGATTTGTTCCCAATATGTGGTTGACACACATACACAATCTGACTCATTTTTATTGAAATTATGATACCAACTTTATCAGCTTGTACAGCATCTCTCAGCTAACCTAGTTAACATGTTAATTACACCCTCATTGAATGTTTAAACATAATTAGGAAATAACTAGAAGCCTGTTTGATTAACGATGAAGAGGTTGATTTGTCTGTTTCTTTTAAAGCTATGAAATATCTGTTTGCACGACCTCCGTTTTGTGCTGTGAAAACAATAATTTTCATTCTTGGTTGTCTCTTATTCCCTGCATAATCATAACGTTAGTTATGTAATCATTCGGAGAGAGAACCGCTCTCGGCTCAAACATCATCTCTGAAATTAAAATTAGAGCTGTTTTAACACCACTGAGGTGAGCAGCTTTTCATAGCTTGAAGTTTTTGTCTTAGCAGTGGTGTAACAGCACTCAAATACTGTAATCACTGACAGAAAAGTACACAATACCATGTTATTCCCATGCATCTTGCATAGTACCCTGGTCATAACTTTATTGGGGTAGTACATGTGGGATTCTTTGGAGTACCATTTAAATACCAATAAAAATACAGATTTTTTGTAACATAATATACAATGGTACCATCTGATGCCATCACTGTACCACCGTACATTTTTGTAGAGGAACTATTAAGAAAAGATTTTAGGAAGACTACAATCCATCAAATGTTGTTTGAACGTTGTCACCAAGCATCTGTTGAGTTTGTGTCTGTGTAATTATCTACTTAGTAACCTAGAAAATTGTGCTAAGGTGGATGGACTCTCACAGCTGTGAGTGTATTGGAGTTGTCAAGGGCTTGACTGATGGTGCTGTGGGATGGCAGAGCGAAAGTTCCTCTACGGTCATCACTCAGTCTCTTAGTCCAATCACTGAGCAGTGCCATTTCTCATGATCATCACAGCAGCTGTATGGGTACTCCATTATTACTCAGTAATTTATACTGCATTTAGCATTTCAGTGGGCATATTAGTCACTTGGTGATCTTTCTCCAAGGTACGTGAAATGGCACTTCAGTGCCTCTGCAATCTAAAAAGCTCTTCCATCATGGCCTTGTTAAACCGCCACGGCTATCAGACACCTCACAGCCTCCACTAAAATAAGAGCTGGATTGAAAGTGAACAGAGAAATAGAGATAGCTGGACACAAAGAGGAAAAGTAAGTGAAGGAGAATTTGTATGCTCTGCAGGTTCCAAAAAGCTTCAGATTTAGCATTCAAGCACCATTATCTCTTACTTGTGAACTTCTAAGCAGCAGCGCTGACCTCAAAGGTGAGACAAAGACAGAGCAATGCATCCTGGGAATTGTGCCATGAGTCACTGCTTTCATTTGGTTAATGTAATGCTGAAACTGCGTTACTTATAATGACCCTTTGATCTGCCAGCAGGGTAAGGGTCTTAAGTTGGATTATATAAATAAAACCAAAGGGGATATGTTAAGGAAGAGAGGAAGAGATACCAGCTAACAATCTCTGACAGTGCAGAAGCCCAAGAGAGTAACAGCAGGGCTGAGTTCTCTCAGCTTGATTGGTTTTCTGTCTTCCAACCAGTGACTGAAGCTGAGGTCCGTATTTAATCTCCTTTCTTGTTGCCAGTGAGAACACTTAAAGGGATTGATTCTGAGGTGACCTTTATCAGACTGCATGCTGGGTGCTTCTCTATACAGCACTAACAGTAAAATGTGCCCTGCGTTGCCAGATCTTGCTAGAAAAATAAGCGACATGGTGTGACAATAAATAAGCCTCTTTTCTTACCAGAACAAGCCTTAATAAGTTACTTTTTATTACTTAGAAATTACTTATCATCAAACTATGCTTGCCTATATTTATAAACAACTTTATGAAAAACACTTGCTTATAATATCAAGACATGGCAACACTGAATGTGTGAGTACGGCAGTGCTTATAAGGGTCTACTACATAATGACATCACTTGTGCTACTTGTTGTATAATGTTCCCATCATAATTATTTCCTCATTAAACTAACTAGCATTTTACATTGTTTTCTTTTGAAGAAAATAAATAAGGTACAGACTTCATTATTGTAGTTCATTTCCCCCGAACTACAAGACATGACAAAATGATAAAGATTGATTGCAACCTTTTGAGGGGCCACCTCATCTCTAAGCAAATGAGAGGGAACCAGGAGGGGCCCTTAGCTCTAATCAGCTCTGATGAATAATAGCAAGGCAGTTTAATCATCCAGACCTGTTCCTCATGCTTATGTATGGAATCAGGGGGAGCTGATGAGTTGATGTGTCTTCAACTTTGATGGGCACCTTTAGCTTTGGATTTCAAAAAGGATTCATTATTTTTGAGTGGCTTATTACACTGAACAATGCAATCTGTGAGGATTGGTAAAGCTGCTATCCAAAACTTTCACCTCTCTACTGCCATCTCTGTTTGAAAAATATAATTGCAGGTTACTTTTAACAAAGTTCCCTTATGTACGTTGAAGTCAGATGAAGTCAAACTAACATGTCCTGGAAAATCAGACCAGGCAGCTCAAATTATAAATCATTATTATAAACTGATATTTTGTTCATTTCTAACCCAAAAAGTTACGGATTTGCAGCTTTTATTATAAGGTTCATCATCATTTTTAATGATGGTGTGAGAATGAATTTTGGTTGGAAAGTTTCAACCAAATATAGCAAAACAAATCTTAACATTTTTCAGCCTTGTAATGATTATTAATGTTTATCTGAAAATTTGGTCCGGTATAGTTTAGAAACATATGAAAGAAACATAGTTTCAAGCAGGGAGTTATATAAGTGGTGATGCAAAAAAATGGTTAAGTCAGTGTTGTGAATTCACTAGCATAGACAGCTTAAACTAATTCGCCAAAATGATATAAACAAGTTACAGTGCAATTGTGATCCCAATAAGCCAGTTATGTTTAGGCCAGTGTGTGCTTGTGTGTTGTCAGGGGCTGTGCTGATTCAGGCTAATTCTATGTCTTGCCCCCCAACCCCCTGCTAGGACCCTCGAACAGAGCTGACACATTTATGTACCACTTGATTGGAAAGATTAAAAGCTGTCTTCTGTAATAGCAGGGGTTTTAGAGCCCAGTAAATGAGTCTATTTGGTTCGAGGCATGGAGCAGCTTTCTCACAAGTGGATTCACCCTCGTTAGCACAGCGCATGAAAAATGATTAGCGTTATAAAATCCAACCAGCGGGCGGGAGACGGGGGGTCTAAAGAATGCAGTCTCACTGCGGACACCTTGATTTGAAAAATCAAAGGTGTAACGCTTGCAGAACTCTGTAAAATCACATTGTGTGACTAGAGAGACATTTGGTGAATCGTCTAGGAGTAATTCGGCTAACTCTGAGGTGTTTTTTATTTATAATTCAATCTGGTACATGCCCTAGAGGAAGTTGTACTAATCTGTCTGCTAATGCAGGGTACGAATGAGAGATTTAGCCTGTCATTTTTTTCTTCTACCTCGAGTTTTTCCATTAGTCTGTGCATACTAGTGTGTAATGAGATTTGTGAGGGGAGCCTGTGGGAGACCACGTCTTCCCAGAATGCTCTCTGCCCTCTGACCTTTACAGACCTGTCCCGAATGCCGCTCTCAGTCTTCTTTTGAGGCAACGCTTCGGTGATGTAAAAAGGAGCCATAAAATGGCCCATTTGGGACACGGCCCACAGTGCTCCAGTCCTGCACAGCACTAACATATCTCTCACAGTTTAAACAGACAGCAGTGGCTGAGTATCCCAATATGTGGAAGCTGTAATAACTCTTGACTTCCCACAGCAGTAGCAGTTGTGCTGATTCACTAGCTATAAAGAGTGGGTGGTGGTTTACACATCATCACTCAGGCAGACATGTCAGGCAAAGCGAGGACCTGTAGGATTCCACTCCATAGAAAGCTTGTCAATAACCCATCTGTCTATGTCAGCAGTTTCCCAGCTAACAAGGAATGTTTTCAGAACATTGACTAATGTTCTCCAAAAGTTCTCTCAGTTATCAAAAACATTAACCATATATATCATATATCAAAAATGTTATTTTTAAGTTGTTGGTGGCATGTTTTAAAAATGTTACATAGTTAAAAAGGTTTAAACGACATTCTAATACCCAACCAATAATGTTAATTAGGGTTAGGGTTACATTTTAAAAAACGAAACATTTTGAACTTTACTTGAACTTTCAAAATAACATTTTTATCGTTTTTGTTACTTAATGGAAACATTAGGGAAACATTTTTACAACGTAAAATTGTTAGCTGGGTTGGCCTCTTCTCCCAGTGCATGATGTGCTATGATGTGCAGAGGTTTCCACTAGAGGGCTTTCAGAAGCTCCGTGTCAGGACCGCTGTTGGAGTTTGTCTGCCTTACTCATATAAATCAAACCTGATTCTTTCTCTAGCTGCTTTTAGAGGCCCGCGGAGCTCCAGCCGATTGCTAGTTTCAAGGAAATCGAATTTGCGCAGCGGCTGCACCAATTTGATCACCGATCTTATATAAGCCTGCGGCGTGCCACATAGTTACATATCATTTGTGCCCAAATGGACAGATTTATGAGGATATAAAACATTTCACTTCGTAGAACTGATTAAAGCCCAAGCTTTTCTTTAACCTCGCAATAGAGTATTTAATTTGGCCACTCAGGCTAAATTACACAAGACAGTCTTAAAATGATTGGGAATGAGAGAGCTGCATAGCGTGAAATTGCACTGTTGTGTGAAGATGTGCTTTGAGTAAGAGATCCTTTTGCATCATACAGTTATATG
>JAZGTI010004539.1:0-27805 GCA_036877585.1 Botia kubotai | reverse complement strand
ATTTTGCTACTGTTTCTGCTTGGACACGTTACACATATCAAATCAATTTGGGTTATACATTTTCATTTTCATTTTGCTACTTATAAAGCATTAAATAGTATGCACTTTACAACTTAAGACTACTGTTGGAAATGGCAAATGTAAATAATATAATTCAATTTTCAATTTCATTCTGCACCAGATTTTGCACGCGTGGAGGTGATGGAAAATGTAGATTTAAATACAGAATTACATTGCCATTTTGAATATTGCATTGTCATTTTGCATATTGTATTGCCATTTTGCATATTGCATTGCAAATTGAATTTTGCTACACATATGCTTCCATATTTGGGAGAGTACTCTGGGTTAGGGCCAAATTCCTAGCTCTCTTGAGCCCTACCCCCCAGACAGCACGCCTCTATGATAGATCTATGATAGTTTGTGATTGCATGTTAGTGTGAATTCGTGAAGTGAAGTTTTATTAACAAAGTACGGGGGGAGCATGGTCCTGTAATCAAACCAATGATCGTGCAGTGGTGCGTATATATAGCTGTCCCTTACCTCCGTCACATGACAGTCTTGCAGCATCCCTCCGCTACCCCATCGTCTCACTCTTGGCTGGTATCTACCTCAGCCAAGGATGGGGGGAGTACTCTGGGTTTGGGCCAAATTCCAAGTTGATGCCTTCAGGTGGTGAATTAAATAATTAGACAGCTCAGTGATGTCAGGAGTGAATGAAAGTTGATGTAGAGGTGGAGTAAGTTATTGCAACAATTAACTATTGCAACAATTGCAACTAAATTAAACATTTTTTGATAAAGACAAACTTTTTGATTTCATGTTGACTTTTAAAAAAATGTATTATGTAAAATATTATGAAAATTATTATTTTTCTGGAAGGATGTTGTCATCCTTTGAAACACTGTGTGTGTGCTGATGCAGTGAGTCAGTACATAGTTGTGTAAACAGTGGTATCCTTATTGATGCCTCCAAAATGCGCCACATTATAACTCTCAATGCACAGCTATTGTGAATATCCTGATCCTTTATTCTGCATATATTCAGACACAACTTCTGCTGTTTACCTTCTTATGTCTGCCTTTAAGTTAGATTAATTCTTTTCTATTAATATTAAGCTGCAGTTCAAAAATTAAGATTTGCCAAGTCAAGCTTGAGGTAATGTAGAGGGCATTTGTACTAACCTCTGATGGTTTGTTTTAGTTTGTGGGAGACTGACTGGTGGGAGATTGATTGGCTGACTGAAGGAAGTTAAGGGTGAGGAAGGAGGAGAGTTAGTGAGAGTGAGGAGAGGACATGGGGTCAAAGGGACTTCAAATCCACCTCCAGTTTGGCAGGCATATGTTGTTGGCATTAATTACAGCTGATCCGTTCAGATGGAGCGTGAAGAATGACCATCAGTAAGCAAACGCTGCTGGGTATTGGGGGAGCAGAGCAGAGCTTTGGAGACTTGTGGATCTAATTGATTCTCAGAAGCAGAACTTCTTTAGACATGAGAAAACAATAATGTGCCTGTTGCAAGACGTTCTGGAGATTTAAATACAAAACAGCAGGTGATTTATGCAATAATTTTTACTTTTTTAATTTAGTGTAAACTAAATTACACTACACTAAATTTTTTATTTAGTGTATATTTTTAGGAAGTTTGAAATGCAAAGAGAGATGACTAGATGTTGAGGAGTGCATTATATAGTTTAATTGTACATTATTTTGCTGTTTGTACACAGTTAATTTGTTTGTGTCAGAAGACGTTTGTGATAATGTGTGTTTTCAGCACGTCAGATTTGAGCTCTATTTATACCTGCAGTTGTCAGCCCTCATTTATATTCATTAACACTTTACAGTTTACTGTACAATTTTTTCTTCTGTTTTATACATTTGTATATATTTAGTTTTTACAACTCTTCATATTAAAGAGGACAAAACCATTGGAAGTGAATATACAGATTGTTTAGAGATTAGAGTCTGTGTACAATAGTCTTTTGTTTCCTGCCTATTGAGTTATGGGACAGAAACTGAAAGAGCAGAGATCGTGTCACGTAGATTCCAGTGAATAACAATCTGTCATACATGTATTTAAAATGACAGATTTTCACATTATAATCAGCAGTAAATCCCTGCGTTTCCGGATTTTTAGCCACTGTTATTTTAGTCAAGCCAGTTTCACTACAAAATAATTACATTATTTATCATTACATTATTTTTTCATTAACACAGTGTTGAAATATTTCAAAGTTTTTTTAATCATTTAATTGTTTAAAGCTTGAACAAAGGCCTTTTTATATTAATATTTAATATTTATTTTTTATATTTAATATTCTTATATTTCTTTTTTCCTCAAATTGAACTTTCTGTTGTGTTTGCTGTATACAGTGAGTGGGTTCATTATTAACTGACTAGTACTCACACGTTATTAAGTGCTATAAGAGTTAGTTAAGTGCTTTTGTTTCTAGGGTTTAAAATAAAAAATTTAGGAGAGAAGCTTGTCTGCTCTCTCTCTCATCTATTCATCCTGGCTCAGTTTCTATGTCTTTGTCTCAGGCAATAAATCCTTCAACATGATGTCCCCCACTGGAGATAATTCTGAGCTTCTGGCAGAAATTAAGGCAGGGAAGAGTCTGAAGCCCACGCCTCACAGTAAGGGCTACACCACCGTATTCTCCAACAGTGGCACAGCGGAGAGTAATGTAGGTCATGCTGCTTTACTGTACACATAACATACACAAAAGTTTGTTAAATCAGTCAAATGCATCAGAGGAACACAACAGCTTTGTTAGAATTCCATCTGGCAATAACGTATAAACTGTGTCCTTTCATTTTGGTGTGACAGGTGATGTAATAGTGTTTGTTGATTGTCCATAGTAAAAACAAATCCAACTAAGAAATTAGATGTGGCACTTCCTGATGGGCAAAAAACTTAATAACAGAACCAGTCAGAGGTTTTTCTCACACTTGACTGCATTAATGTTTCCTGCGATCTTATTTAAAAAGGTATAAATACTTAAATGCATGAAATTAGTTTTGCAGACGTGCCTGTGTATACATTTGTTTAAAGAAGCTCAAATATAAGATTTTTGGTTATTATGTAATTCCCTTATTTATTCTTTTAGAGTTTTGATGACTTTAGTGTATAATACTAATGTGTGTCCAAACCTTTGATTGGAACTGTACTGCATGTGTACACTGAGTTAGCATTATTGAGATGATAAATATATTACAAAATGAATCCACAAACAGCAGAGAAATAAATAAAGTATGTGATGGTTTATGTTGGTTCTGCAGGAGAATTAAGTTGAGTCTTGTGTAACAGTACAATAGCACAATTTATTACCATTACATAATGAGGAAATGACAGAAAAGTGTTTAAGTCTTCTATTCCACCTTCATTTGGCTACCTTCCATATTTGTCAACCTTAATTTCAAGAAATTAAATTTTTAGGGACTACAATAAACAGGTAAAAGGAACTACAGCTCTCTTTTCCCGGGTTTGTAATGTCATGATCCCCAGAATTTGAATAAAATGCCCCTCTGTGTCACCTCTGTGGTTAGCCAATTACAACACACTGGGCCAGCTAACTATTCTAAGCCCATTATGTAATTGTAAAGGAAGGGCTTTGTAGAACCAGGAATTTAACAGCCTGTTTGATCAGCGTTGTAGGTTAAATATGTGAAAAATAATGCGTTTTTGAAAAACAAAGCGTGATCGTTGTAGTTCACTCCAAAAACATAATCAAGACTTCAAAAAACAGCATAATAGGACCCCTTTAACTATTGAAGCCGCTGTCATTTTGTTTTGTGACGCCACAATATTCAAGCAAGACAGACTGGAGTGTTCCAAACAATGACTTGAATGATCTTTACGTGAACTCAAGGGAACCTTCTTCTGCAAAGTGCTTTGTTCTCTAACTTTTTGGAAAACACCAAGAACTGTTTTATCTTTAGAGAACCAAATAGTCAACTTAAGAAACACATACAGTGAAATATAGATGAGAAGAAGAGGGTTCTTTGGTGACCCTAAGGAAGCGCCAAAGTTAACCCATTTTTATGCAAATCAGCATGAAATGTCATCTTTGGTTTGCAGCATTCAGTTCTGATCCATCATTTTGACTTTCAGGGGGAACGTCCGATTTCGCCGCCACAGCCTCTGCCAAAACCACAGCACAACGAGTCTCTGAAGCCAGAGTCTCCACTGGCCAACTGTCTAACCACACCACACACTCCCATCCCTGTGGCCAGCTGTGGGTTACCCCAGAGCCTGTCCACCTCACAGAGCAGCGAGCAGCTTACAGTTAATTTCAATGGAAATTCTGCTCCAGGTCAGAGCAAGTCCAGTATGGTGGATGTCGAATGTCTGGTGCCCACCCATGATGAGCAGGGAAGAGCCATCCCAGAGTGGAAGAGACAGGTGATGGTGAGGAAGTTACAGGTGAAGATGCAAGAACAGGAGGAGAACAAGAGAAAGGTGAGTAGAAAGTACACTCACAGGCATTTTAACATAAGCTGAGACAGTGCATCTAAGATCTCATGAGAGCTTTGTGTTAAAAGTGACACTTTAGCCAAAATTCCTGACATAGAATTAGAAACATTCCTAAAGACCCAATAAAAACTTATGGCTGATATGAAGACTTATCAGATGCTCTCTGGACCAGAGGTTGAGAACCTGCCCAACAAGCTCCACTTTCCTACTGATTTCAGCTCCAACCCTGATCAAACTCACCTGCCTGTAACTTTCTAGTAATCCTAAAGACCTCGATGAGGTAAGTTTGATCAGAGTTGGAACTAAACTGCAGGAAAGTGGACCTCAAGGGCCAGAGTTTAAAACCACTTCTGTAGAATAAGAATATCCACACCCCATAAATTAAAAATACCAGCTGTTTCTGACTAGCAATGGCAAATAGCTAAAATCATGTGACTTAATGCAATAAAAACTAGGTCACTCCCAGTGTTAAAAGCAAATTTATGTCCCACTGTAAACACTTCACAGTTCTTATCTAATCCTTTTTAAATGTACATTACCAGTAACTTTAATCTAGATTGTGCTTTGTTAAATGAACAATTAAATTTACAGTTAGTTAATGTGAGCAGTAAATGGTTACAGTTAATGAGAGCATATCTCAGCTTATGAAATCAAAGCTGTCCTCCTGTAGTTAAATGCATCACTTCTACTAGTGTAAGATTCAGTGTTTATATAAATTGTAGCTTGAAGCTGAGAGGTGATCTCTTTACAAGGAGGATAGCTTAGGTGTGTTTGTGTGTGTGTGTCTGCATGGTGACTTTTGAGCATGTGTGCACAAATTAGTCCTTGAGCATTAAATCAATAAACCTGTGTGTGTAGTATAGTTGTATATATTTTGTAAAGGGAACATTGTTTAACTCTGTTTAACTGATGGCCAGAAGTCTGCTAGGCCTTTCCAACAAACAAAGACTTTTTCCTTTAACGGCTGGAATTGCTTCTGCTGTTGACTTTGGGGAGTACATGTAATATTTTATTTAACTGTCCTGTTGTCTGATTTTTAAAGATGAATTTTAGAAATAGAGTTAATGGAAAAGGTGCTAAGTTGCGCTCAGTTTTGCTGCAGTGAGTTGTAAGTGCATGTTTTGCAGTGTGATATTTTTGGCCTTTGCTTTACGGAGTAATGCAGTGTTTTGTTTGGGGCTGCTGTGACCATCCCAAGTCAAGCCTAGTGCGTATGACATTCAAGTCTTAGTTTAATAGGGCTTACTGGTGATGGTGCATGACAGCTTTGAGTTTTTTTACATGGGGATTCAGTGGTGTGATGCAAAGCCCCTTCACACTGCACCTGATGCTTAGATTATAGACAGAATTTTAGCACTGTACTCATCCAGATGTGTATTATAATCCTACACCTTTCATATCCTGTGAACTACATGTTTTTTAACAGTTTACGGAGATCAGTGGAACTTTGTGAAGTCCTCTGTAGACAGAAGCTACTCCAAATATAAATTACCATAAGGTACACTTTCAATTCACATGGAATATTTTGTGTTGTTGTTTAAACTAATGTTGCACTTCATCTGTGGCATGTTGTTGATCACCTCAGACTTGTTCATCAGTTTATTCAAATGAAAATGTTTAGACAATTCAAGAACCTAGCAAACAAGTGTTAAGCACCAAGATTAATCTAATCTAATCACACAGTTTTAATATTATAACCTAAACATCTAACAACACAGTAACATTACATATATTTGTGTGAGACTCAAATGTTTAACAACTCTGTTTAAAGTTTAAAACAGATTAAATCTTTCAACTGTCCAGTCTTAAGTTATATAGGTTAGATAGAGTAATGTGATTTTACAATGAACATCTGTAATATTAATGGCCAATTCGCATGTCCACTTTTGGACTTGAGAAGTTCTAGTAATAATTTCTTTACTCCACCTCTCCATGTAATATGAATCCCATTGGAAAAGGGCTATGACAAGCTGTAATACGTAGACCCAGAAAAGTAGAGTTGTGTACTGTGAAACCTATTGAGAATAATTGGATGGTTACTCATAACTCAAGTTGAGTCCAGTTAAAATAAACATTATCCAGCAGAATACATGTTAGTGGTCTGCTATAAATACAACTCCACTCACATTTCTGTGCTGAGCTCCTATGACTGGCTTCCATTGTACAAATGTGCATTACTGTAAAGACACTTCTCATGCATTCTTACAAAATGTTCACATTGCTGTCTGGAGTATTTCACAGCATGCCACAGATGTTGTCCATAGACATTCATTTGACAATATCTCAGAATATTCCTTTTATAAGTAATAGATCCTAACCATACATGTTTACATTTTATTTCAATTATTTTAGACAAATATTTTACGGTGCTATCTTCAACAGCTGTTTTTTGGCTGAAGTTTCCTCCTCGAGTAAGCTTGACTTTGTGATAAAAGGCAGTATCATCGCACCACTAAATTCATGTAAATTTGAAATGTTTGGGGTGAAGAGACTTTAAAACGTGTATGTAAAGCATTGGACCCACAGGCTCAAAGACACTCCCCTCCTTTGTTTTTGTCCCTTTGTCCCTTCTTCCTTCTCTGACTCACTTTAGTTTGCTGCTAGTGGATACTATCAGGCCCAAGACTGGCATTATTCTCACATACACAATGCTATACTGGGTCCGTTTGGGGAACTAATGACGGAGGATGATCTCATCCGCATTGAGAGGCAAATTGAAAACCTGCAGGTCATGCACAAAGTGACTGAGGTCGAGAACGAGCTGGAACAGCTGGAGCAAGAGTTGAAGCAACTCCTCCCTGTGTCTGCAGCCTTGAACCAGGACCACTTTTCGGTGAATCCCAAACAGGTTCATGGGCAAGCGGAGGACTTGCCTGCCTGGTGCAGCAAGATCTCCATGCTGCTCAAAAGCATGGCCATCCTTCTTGCCACTCTGGGTGGTAAGGAGGTCGAGGTTCTAGAGGTGATTACTCAAGGATTTATGCCCGAGGGTCTAAAGAGTGAAAATGACCGGCCGGAGATGTCCAGTTCAGTGGCTTCTGGGAGCATTGGTCGATCACAATCATTCTCCACTCGAGAGGAGGTGGAAAAGGAGATTAAGCAGTGTGGTGTTTCGGTAAAGAACCTGAAAGCCAATTATGAAGTTCACAGCCAGTCAAAGAATAATAATGACAAAATAAACCACATATACAAACGTACAAGGTCCCTACCAGTGGTCAGTGAATGTAGCTACCCTCCAGAACCCAATCTGGAGTATGATTTGCTGTTTTCTCCAAGTGAAAGTCACTATCAAGAGGGAGATAAGTTGTCATTAGAGCAAGATCCAAGTTTACCACTGGTGAATGAAGAACCTATAACACAGTCCCATGCCCCCTTGGCATACACTGCCCCTGAAAATAGTGGGTCATCAGACTTGGAACACTGCAACAACCTTCCTGACCTCTCTACAAGTCTTCCACCAATCTCAGAGCAACTCACCCGCAGTCTAGAGGTTCAAACAGACCTGAGCTATGTTCAGGAGTGCATCGAAATGCGAAAGGAGAGGATTGTTTTTCTGTTCCTGGAACACTGGAGAAAGTACACTACGACCGAATCCTACAAGTGTGCAGGAAGAGGGAAGGCTTTGACCATTGAGTCAAATGATTCCCATTCCCTGTGTTATCACAACCTAGCTGAGCCAGATGGTATTATACAAAAGGAGGATGACCAGCTGTTGCATTTCATGAAACAGAGACAGGTGGTGGGAAATCTTCTTGGCCACTGGAGGACCATAATGAGCCAGGTGCCCACACGGCAAATCCGTAGACTCAGCCGTGCTCACATGATGTACTGGCCCGAGCACTTCCTTCCTCACATCAATGGCTCACTGGTTCAGTACGAGAGTCTGACCCTTGACCTTTTTATGCTGGGCTACTTCCAGCTGCTTGAGATGAACATGTCCCGCAGCGAACGAAAATTTCGCCACTTACTTTGCTATGAGATGTTTGACCGACTTGGCAGCCACCCATGGGAGGTGATCCGCCGATTCCACCAAGAGGTGATGGAGAGCATTGAGAAAGGGAAACGTGATTGGTCAGATGGTTTTGAAGATATAAAGGTGAAGTATTTTGGTGACCCTGTTGAAGGTGCGGGACTGTTGGAGGCAACTGAGCTCATTCTACCTCCAGATGTTTTGCAAGCACCTGTGACCACGTCACAAGGGGCTCCACCTGACGCAAGCCTCTCAAGTACTTCACCACCAGAAGCTTCTAAAAAACAGCCAGGACAAGCTTCAGCAGAGTGCTCTGCACTGGCAACCCAACAACACTCTTCAACTGAGGACATTGCAAATGACATGCCAGTACTGGAGAGCAGTACTGAAGTTCAAGGCTCATTTAATAAGGTGGCAGCACAGGATGCACCACAACTGGACCTAGAAGTGACACAGCCAACCATAACAGCTGAAAGTCCTCAGCCTGAACCTACATGCACTCACACTATAGACAAAGAGTGCCCAGCAAGCAACAAAGAGGAACCCCACTCCATCAAGCTTATCTATGAGCTGAAAGAGTTCAGCAATGAGGAAATTATTAGATACATTGACCGAAGCTTTGCCTTTTGGAAAGAGAAGGAAGCTGAGATGTTTGACATCTGACTGATTGGGTGGAATTGTTTGAAGAATGAAGCACAATGAGCAGGTGATAGAAAAAATGCTTGTGTTAAGCAGATCAGCAAGAGGATTTTTGAGCCAGGGAGACAATAGAAGGTTTTTAATGTCAAAGAAACAAATGTTGAGATAAACTGAATGCAAACAACTGAGTCCTCTCATTTTGATGTTAGAGTTAATAGTTTTATACTAAATGGATTTGTTTTTCTTCATATTTAGTCAGTGACCATAAAATCGGACACATGAGCAGCTGAGGAGACAAAAATGCACAAACACACATAAAAGCATTTGTTTGATATTTACATGAAAATGAAACACATTTAGATACAGTTGGATTACTTGAGGTCATTCATTTCCATAGTGCAGACAAAAGAGTAAAGTCATAGATCTACATAGATCTGTAGTACTGTACAAAGTAGAGGGAACATTTACATAATTTTTCAGAATTTAAACTGAGAATAATTGAAATATATAAACATTTAAACAGGGGGACAGTACTTTGAATTATTAATTGTTATAACAATCCGTTCATATGTTTAAGATCAAATGTTTTTTATCAGATTAGTATGACCATTTAATTTTTTAACCAGTGTTCTGCTTTTTCCTTTATTCATTCGGAGAAGCCATTTCAATTGTGTATCATTGGGCTGTCACAAAAAGAAAACTGACATTAAAAAACTAAACATGCTTTACATCATATGCACATGTTGCTCAGGATAAGAGGTAAAGTACATTTTATGCTAAAGTACATAGTATGGTAAAGTACATTGTCACGTCAGTTTCTGTACATAATCAATGCTTTTAGTTGTATCATAATTTATCTGTTTGTAAGTATTCTTGAACGTTTAATTGTTTGTCATTAGCTTTGGTTTTAGCTATTTTAGAGATTTTAAGAAGCAAATGGATTCATACATAACAGAGAAGGTTATAATTGCCATTGACATCATTATAGCTTTTTTTTACATTTATCTTGAGTTTCATGTTGTTCACCTGTAATAGATTTATTTCATATAGCCATGTTTGTAGTGTTTGTTTTTAAGTATACCTGAAAATAAATAAATGCATCTAAAGTTTGTTTTTAAATACTAAAGCGGTAATAATTTCATTTGTGATGTCACACTACAATATATGATTAAAAACACTAAATTAAAACACTAAAATTAAACACTAAAATAAAAATGAACAAACAAATGGTTGAATTGAACAAGTGCATTACAGATCAGCATTCAAAACTGTCTCCTTACCCCAATTTGCAACGGTAAGTTTATGAGATGATTTATACTTTGAGGTTTCGGTTACGATTGTCTGGGATATGTCAGTTTGACTTTTGGTTACGTCCCCTCTGTAAACAGAAAGGGGAAACCTTGGCTACTAAATTGTGTGTGTGGGTGCTGTAATGGTGAAGGATTAGTTGCATATTTCTTACTGATGTTGTTTCGAACAGAGATGCAAAAATAATTATACTTTTTTGGCGTCATGTCTGTTTTTAGACTGTTTCCTGAGGGCATTTGGCAGCGTTTTTCTAAGAAGGATGGACTGCAGTCTAAAAAAATGAAAATGAAATTGCTGAATGCAAATGCTACCTTCATATGCAGAAAATGGATGTGGGAAGACACGTAGTGTTTGTCACATCCTGTTGCATGCATTATGAGGGTATTTATTTATAACTTTTTTAATGTCTTTTTGTCCTTAGAGAAAAAGCATTGCTCACTTGAAATTGTTTAGACTATTAGATGGTATATTGGAAGCGTCTCAGAAACCAGTTTCCTTATGAGATGCCTTAATACACAGAATGCTTCAGGTGGTCCTGCTCTGGTTGTCATGAAAAATAAGTACATTTTACAAAGCCATATTGCAAGACAAAACAAGTCAAAACCAGTGAGCACACTTTTAGTGTCATTATGCTAAGTATAAAAATGAATGTAAATCATCACTGAGAAAAATTTAGTTTCTTTGCATCTAAATTGCCATTTGTTTTTTTAAGGTTGCAGGTACAATTTGACTCTCGACCCTATTTGTATAAGGTTCGATCTTATGCCTTTAATCTTTTTTTGTTTTTGTCTTTGCATATAATAATAAAATATTAAGACACAGATTATGTTACCTAGATGCCCAGGCTTTAGTCAGTGATGTGGTTGGTAGTAGCAAAGTGGAGGTAACTGATCTTTTGGAGGGGAAATGAGAAGCTGGTCACCTACTCAGGGACTTTATTTACCATCTGAATGGAGGGAGGAGATCACATTTCAGCCTGTGTTCACAATACGATAGCCTGTCTGTGAGTAGAGTGAGTAGCAAAGTTGTTTTGTTAAAAAGAAGGCAAAATCATTTTTGGTAGTGTAATGTTTTAAAACTCATCAGGTTGTCATCAGGACACAGATTGTTCTTTGAGAAGGTAAAATTGGTAGGATGTTACCAGGTTATGTTGTTTTGGCAACACCATTCTTGAGTTCCTCAATGTTTCTTGTCTAATCTGATTTTAAATCCAATAGTCTGAAAATTAGAAAATGGGCAGAACTGAAAGGTGGAAGAGATACTGTGTTGTAAATATATATTGTAAAGTGTATAATAAAAAATAAAACAATGCTAAATAAATATATACATACAAAGTTTCTTACAATGTTATTTAATGACAAATTCTTCAAGTCACAAAGTCACTTTTAGACAGTGTATTTCCTGATATGTAAACTTTAATTATTAATTAATTATTGTTGTCTTCTTTGGGTGCTGTTATATAAATGGGCCATTGAGCAGGTGTTTTTTTTATGTCATAGCTGTTACTACATCATGTATCATAGCATACGGGTCAATTTTTAAACAAAACATTTTTATTTATATCACTTATTATTTATTGTAATTTGCAATTCAATTAATTTATAATATTTTGTAATCTTTTAGTTAAAAAGTAACACCCCGAACATATTTTGAAGGTTGAATAGACAACATCATTGCTTCGTATTTTGTACACTTTTTTATGTAAGGGGTCTCATTTGAGTTCCTGTAGAATATGACATGCTGTTTATTTTGGACACTTGACTGGTGATGTGTTTGTGTGTACTGATGTCATGACTGGCGATGTGTTTGTGTGCTGATGTCACGACTGGTGATGAGTATGTATGTGCTGATGTCATGACTGGTGATGTGTTTGTGTGTGCTATCTGACAGGCAGAGGAAGAGGCAGCCCGCCTGGCGTCCCTGCCAGCCTGGAGGAGAGACATCATCAAGAAGAAGATGGATGAAGAGAAGTATGTTTCCAGCCTTCTTCTGGTTCATATTTTAAGTGGATTAAAAATCATTTAATCTCATTATACTTGTTAAAGGTTTTCTTCAGAATATTCTAGCGTAATATGTTATATACTCACTTTCAGTTTCTAAAAGGAAATCTGTTTTGTGCAAACCTGTTTTTAATTTGTTCATCATTTTCGCTCAGTAATTTTATGAAGTATCATATTATTGTGATGAAAAGCAAATGAGACTGTGCTGCTTAAAAATGTTTTGTTGTAGTTTAATTAGATAATTGCACAAAAATTAATATACATGAAATTCTCTTTTTTTCACTCCTGGATATACAGGGAACAAAAAAGGTAAGACATTTCCAAATACTACTATACTACTAGTAGTAGTGGTAATATTCATACAAAGACACAGTTGTAACATGTATATAATCTAAACAGAATGAGGATGATTGTCATGTAATTTTTAATATACTTGGTTGTACAGTTATACATTTATGTGACATCATAATTCATTATTCTTTTCTAACTTAAGTGATAGTCAGAGTAGTAAATTACAAAGAAAACAAATTAAATTTAAAGCTGCAACTTCTCTATCGCCATCTCTGTTTGAATCATAAAAAGTTGGAAGGATAAGGATGAATCTGATAATAAGCTATTGAGCTGCTGAAATATCTTCAGTCATCTCTGCCTCTGTTCTCAGTTCTGGTTTTAGGGACTGTTGTCCACAGGTGTGCTTATTAGAATGTCACTACTTATGTCACTGCAGATGACATCACTCTCCATTCATTGAGTTTATAAACATTACAATATTATATGGAAAAGATCAACCATGTTATCTATCAAAAATTCGCCCTTTGCCTCCTTTAGTAAAAGTAAGGCATACAGGGGTAAATATGAGTGTTTTTTTTTATTTTGGGTGGTCTCCTTTAAGGATGTTTTATTAAAGGACATTGTTTTTACCTGTCCAGAAAAAAAGAGGAGCGGCAAAGGATGGAGAAGGAGAAAGAGGAAAAGTCGGAATTGGAGCGACTACGAACGTTGGGCTACGACGAAACCAAGCTGGCACCATGGCAACGGCAGATAATTTTAAAGAAAGGCGACATAGCAAAACAGTAGAGTTGATCAAACTCTTAGTTGTTCTCCTGCACAACTCTCTGCTGACGTACAGATGTAGGATACAGTTCAGAATCTGCATGACAATTTAGACATGAACCACAGGTGGTTTTCAGACATTTCTAGTTGCCTGACCTCCATCACATAAAGATTCATAGTACAGTTAAACAGTTAAAATGAGTTAAGCACATGTTTGATTGTGGTTGGGTCATCAACATCTGTACACTATTTAGCACTCCTCACCTGATGGCTTTGCACTCTGTGATATTTAGCCCATTGTTTTACAACCTCATTGCAACTCTAGTAGTATTGTAATGTCTATATATGTCAAAGAAAAATATTTGCTTGTATTTTATTTTGATATTTCATAATAGGCCTGAACAGGTGTTATGGCGCAATGTATCACACTTTCTAACATAAAATATCTATGCTAACTGTATTTTACGTGTGTAGAAGTATCGATAATGCTAGCCTCAAATTGGCTTTGGTGGTGTATATATAAAACTCTTCCCAGCAATTTTAGGTAGCTGAGATATTTAGCAAGCCAAACACATTTAGGTATCATTAAAATCGTATAAAGATTACATTTTCTGGCCAATCCATAAAAGTGTGCTTCAATTTGACCTATTCCTTAGTAGGTGGTGACAGATCTTATCAGACCATAGTGAGTCTTCCCAGATAACAAAACTCAAAATCTTCATCAGATCATATCAGCTGCCATCACAAAGAACAATGCTACAAAATTATGTAAAACCTATAAAGGAGCACAGAAGGCAATGCCTTATCTATTTTACTGTAACTCTTGGTCAAATCATAACTGCCCAGTGACCTTTAGTCAGGTTTACATAGAAAGTTTACATTTGGAGGAAAAACTCTATCAGTAGTGATGCCATTGTATTTAAGCATGCTCTGGCCCCCAGACATAAGGAAGTTCACAGTTATTGTGAAATGAAAATACATCACCATTAGTAATAACGTTTTCTTTCTCTAAATGACTGTGCACTACTGTTAATATCTTTAAAATTACTAGATTTAAGAACTGTGCTTGATGTGGATCTGTATGTATGCTGCAAGAGTATGAGCGTGCAAAGAGTGCGTAAATGTAATTAGTCTGTCCTGTGTTCCTGTGTCTTTGTTTCTTTCTGTACAACTGTAAAAAAAAATATGAAATATGCATTGTCCTCATTAAGTTGGGAGCATTTAGCATTTGTTCATCAGATGCCATAATGATGTTGAAAATATGATGTCATTGCCATTAGAAGATTTTCTATTCATAATGACTCCATATAGTAATACTGATAAACATCTACTACTACCCTGTAATGTATAAAGGTCAGTTACAGGTGTTTGCAGATTTCAGCCTCGCTTGCACAAGCAGTCTATAAATGTCAACTTTAGTTTTTTTAGATGGTAAAGATAACTCAAGGTAAAGATAAAAAAGTTTAAATAAAATTTTGTGTCTGCAAAATACTTTTACTCATTGATCAAGGAGAAAACTGGATAATACGTATTTTTCACCTTTACATGTAAAAACACCTAGGGAAGCAGACTGAGAAGATAAGACACAGGATAGCAATTTAAGTCAGGTCTAGGGATTTGATTTTGGTTGTTATTTGTTGAAATATGTACATAAAAACAATGTTTATGTCTGTTAGCTGAATGTGACCTACAATCTCTGATTCTTCTCTGTGGCAATGGGAAAATGAATATTTACAACGACAACAATAAAACAACAGTTACATTGCAATGTTTCGGACAAAGAAATTGACAGACTTTTGTCAACTTCTGTCACTTTTTTATTTGGATATTTTAACTATATGATGGCTGACGCAGTAACGAGTGCCAGAGTGATCGTTTTTTCATCGTAACCAGATATATTGAGAATGGAATGCCACAAAACTAAAGTGAAATCATCAAATTGTCATGCAGTACAATAAAATTGCTCCTCTTCTCTTCAAACAATACCATAAAAAAATAGATGTAATTTCAAGGCAAAACTATAACAAATGGTAAGCAGGTATCTATTTTAATTTTAGTATCAGCAGCAGAGTGCGATCCAGATGGCGGCGCTGCCTCAACATGCACTGCAATGTGACATAGGTTTACATTCTCTATAGACCTACATTACACATAATGAGTGCTTCTTAAACAGAAGCCTGCATAGACCAGTCCTAAGGATTCTAGGCTTAAGTCCTCAGCATTAAATGCTCAAATGAGACGATCCAGAAAATGTGCATGGCAACGTCATAACGGTTTCTGTTCCTGTTATCAGAGTGCATTATAAAATGGTTTAAAATGGCAGTTTAGCATTTTGAAGTTAATTCCATTAAACTACATTTTATGTATATAGCGCTTTTTACAATTTTGCATTGCTTCAAAGCAGCTTCACATGTAATGAAAAATAAATCACAGAAAACTTGTCAAACATGTACATCACGGAAATACATGGTATTAGTTAGTACGAATACATTAGTATTAGTACAAACTACTAGTTCGTAGTTAGCCCATGTCTAATGACTGACCATTGTGATATGTGTGCCAAATTTCATGCAAGTTCAATCATGTTAAGTGCCTCAAATACACCTGAATGTGGATTTCAACTTTGCCACATTACCATGGCAATAATATTTAAAATATCACAAATCCTTTTAGAGCATTACATCAGCCATGTCTCTACATTATTCTAACCAAGTCTGAAGTGACTTGGCTAAATGTAAGTTTACTATTTATCAGTTGCCAGTTGGTGGCACTATGATCTGCCAAGTTTTACATAAATCGCTCAATGCATACTATAGATATTACAGACTACCTGTTTCCCATTATTCACCATAAATTATTCACTAACTAAAAATCTGTGAATATGGAAATTTATGAAATATGTTTGAAATATTGATAAATTGTGAGTGCATGGTGGGTGGGTGTGGCTCGACTGACCTGGAGAGACGTCATTCTTTTAGGATTTTGAATGTTTGGAGGAATGTGCCGTTCTGCTAAAAAATACTTAAAACATTCAGTATTGGGGACAAACAAATCTGAAATCTGCAGGACACCGTGCACATGATATCACCCCCTTAAGACAGTTCAGTGTTTTATATTAATTATATTATATTATATTATTGTTACGGTGGGACGGTAGTGTTTGTGATCAAAAATGTAGCGGGACAGGGAACTCAGAAACAAATGGTATTTAATAAAGAAACAAACACAAAAACAACACAAACACGACGACAAGTGCAAACAGCAGTGAGGTACAAAAATTATCCAACACCAGAAACCAGAAGAAATCAAGGGCAACTTAATCCAAAGTCCAAAATCCAAAAGAGTAATCCAAAATTATAAAAAAAAAAAAAATTATTATATTATATTATATTATATTATATTATATTATATTATATTATATTATATTATATTATATTATATTATATTATATTATATTATATTATATTATTAGGGAACGGCATATTTTGCTTAATGATTTTGTAGTTTTATCATTATGCCAGCCCTTTATTCATAAACCTACTATAAACCTAGTTTGCCTAATTAATAATATGCCTAGTTTTAATAATAAACATATAACATATATTATTTGCAATAATACCATGTATTCTTTGTTGAACGTGTCTGACATTTGTTCTGTTTTATTATTGTTATTATTTCTTTTTATATGTAAAGCTGTTTTGAAGCAATGTAACATTGTAAAAAAGACTATATAAATAAAATAAAATTGAATTGAATTTGTGAATGAGCTACATGTTTCTGGGAAATCTACATATTTCCAGTTATGTAGATCAAAGGACAATCCAAGCAGATCTGTTTTTTTCAGAGTTCTTGAAGGGAAGAATAAATGATAACAGTATTTTTGATTTTGTGGTTTTATTGGTTCAGTCAACCCTTTATTCATAAACATACTATAAACCTAGTATACCTAATTAGTCTGATACATCTCACACATATTATTTCCAATAATACCATTAACATGTCTGACATTTGTTCTGTTTTATCATTATTGTTTTTTTTATATGTAAAGCTGCTTTAAAGCAATGTAACATTGTAAAAAGCGCTATATAAATAAAATTGAATTGAATTGAATTTTGCCTTGGCAGTCCTGAAAAATCTAAAAACAGATTAAAACAGAAAAAAAAGAAAATAAGAGCAGAAAGTAAGATGATTAATAATAGTGTGTTGATCCTTTTTATTTTTACATTACAATCAGCTGTGCTGTGAAAAATAAACAGAGGAATTATAGAAAATATGTAATTAAATAGTAATATTAATGAAATGTTTACATTGTGACATTTTTATGACAATCAAATACAATGATGCAAAAAGATATCTGTAATGTGATGAAAAAAATTAACCTATTGTGTGTCCCATATTTATACAATCTAGTAATATGTGTTGTACTGCTTTCATGTTTATTCAAATTGAAATATTGTTTTATAAAATCCTTATTATGGTACTGAATACTTGCAGAAAAAACTTTCTTTAAACACCCCTAAAACAGATTAGCTGTCATAGGTAAACAGTCTGTAGAGTACTTTACCTTCTGTCTCTCCACCTATCTCTATTCTAATGTACAGTTTGGGACAGCAGGCTTCAAGGAACCCCACACTGTTCTATGTTTCTCAAGCTTCAAATGTCTTCAGCCAGTCAAAGCAAAAAGCAGCTGTAATGTCTCACAGGAAATCAAACAGTTCCCTGAATGACCAAACTTATCCTTTGTCCATCATCTGAAACGACCGTCTGGACGTTCGGCCTCCAGCATCAATCTGTTTAGAATGGATTCCTCTGATGATGGAAGACCTGTGGTTTGCAGCACCCAGAGTGAAGTGGCTCACAGGCTGAGCACACAGCAGCTGATTCCCAACAAACTGTCAGTGTCCAGTTGCCCCAAAAATTGGCACCAATTGGCACAGTGTGGTGAGACTGCAAAGGAGACGGAGGTGTTATACATAAAATACAATCAGTTCGGACATAGCACAGTGCTCATTTAGTAAATGCACAGCTAAACAGATGAGTTTTAAGTCTTTATTTAAATGCGGCTAATGTTTTAGCACATCTAATCTTTTCTGGAAGCTGGTACCAACTGCGGGCGGCATAATAGCTAAAAGCGGACTCCCTTGTTTTGTGTGAACCCTTGGTATTTCTAACTGACTCGGTCCTAGTGTGGTCTGTTAGGTTCATATTCACCTAGATCTGAGTGGTCTGTTAGGTTTATATTCAGTGAGCATATCTGTAATGTATTTAGGTCCTAGGCCATTGAGTGATTTATAAACGAGTAAAATTACTTAATAACTATTATAACTCCTAAATATAACTGGAAGCCAGTGTGAGAACTTGAGGACTGATGTGATATGTTCAGATTTTCTAGTTCTAGTCAGAATCCTGGCAGCGTTCTGTATGAGCTGCAGCTGTTTAATGGTCTTCTTCGGAAGGCCGATGAGGAGACTATTACAATAGTCCACCCTGCTGGTGGTAAAGGCATGAACAAGTTTCTCCAAGTCTTGACTAGAGACAAAACATCTAATTCTTACAATGTTTTTGAGATGATAGTATGCTGATTTAGTTACTGCTTTGACATGACTACCAAAACTAAGGTGTGACTCCAGAATCACACCAAGATTCTTGACTTGATTTTTAGTTGTTTGACTGCTAGAGGCAACGTATGCATTTACCTTGAGAACTTAATCTCTGTTTTCAAATGCAATAACTTCAGTTTTGTTCTTGTTTAACTGAAGAAAGTTTTGGCACATCTAACTGTTAATTTCATCCATGCATTGGCAGAAGGAGTCAATGGGGCTGTAGTTATTTGGCGATATCTGCATAGCTGTAATAGGTAATTTGGTTCTTTCTCATTATTTGACTTAGTGGGAGCATATACAGGTTGAATAAGAGTGGTGCAATAATTGAGACTTGTTGGACTCTGCATGTTATGGACGTCGACTTAGACTTATGTTTCCTATACTCACATAATAACCTCTCCCTTCTAAATATGACCTGAACCATTTAAAGACCATCCCAGATAACCCGACCCTGTTTTCCAGTCTCTCTAGAAGTATGTTATGATCGACACTGTCTGACTATCCTTTTCTTATGCTCCGATAAGCGATTGGTGGTGTTCTATGAGGTTGGTCTGCCCAGGCAGAGGGGGAAACACATCAGTAAATTCTTTTTGGAGTTTCTGAATCTTTGCCACTTGTGACGATGAGAGGTGAGCTCCACATGCGACCGGAACTACAGCTTTGGGCTTTAAATCTAGTTTCAGTCCGAGCTCCTCCCCCTTGTTTATTGTCATCGCCAACTGTACAGAGCCCTCCTCCCTCCAAGGTTTTAGGAGGGTAAGGTGGTAAATTTGCAGTGCACCCCCTCTGTCTGGACTTTCCACCTCATAGTCACTGTGTGAGCACAAAGGGTCCTTGCCACTTGGTGAGCTAGAAGTGGGCAGTAATAGGGTACCTTCTCTCCCGGTATGAACTCATGAAGTTGGGATCTCCTGTTGTAATTGCAGGCTTGACGTTCCTGGACCTGCAGCAAATTCTCCAATTTGAGCCGCCCCAGTGTGTATTTTGCTCTCAGGTCCAGGATGTATTGAATTTCATTTTTCGCGGAAGGAGGTTCATCCTCCCAAGCCTCTTTAAGGACATCAAGCACACCTTGTGGCCGACGCCCATAAAAAATGCAAACTAATGCAAAGCAATGCCCTCGTGCTAACCGTTCTAATAGCCCATCAAGTTCCATGCCAATTCTCTCAAAGAGTACCTTGATTAGCGGGAGAGGGCGCAACGGCGCATTGGGACGGCTGAGGGGTTAACCAACTGACATGCGCAGCACACCGCACACCACCTGCAGACATCCCCGTGAATGCCTGGCCAATAGAAATGAGCCATGAGACGGTTAAGTGTCTTATCTTGTCCTAAATGGACAGTTATTGGATTATAGTGGGCCGCCTGGAAAAGCATTTCCTGATGGCCCTTCGGAATCAAAAGCTGGGTTATATCTTCTTTTGTCTGCACATCATGCATCACGCAATATAACCGATCATGAAGTACCACAAAATAGGGGTATGAGAGAGCTTGTGTGGGGTCAACAAGGGCACCGATAGACTGTACAGTATTAAAAGCATGCCGCAGGATCTCATCTCAAGATTGTTCAAGGCCAACCATAGGATACTGGTGAATGTCCCCATGTACACACCTCACCTTAACCCTGTTGCTTGTATCCAATGCCCCAGGGTGCATCTGGCATTGATGGATGGAGGTCTGGTTGCAACACAAATCTACTAAAGCCTGATAGGTATTGCCCCCAACACTTACGGGTATGTAATACTTCCCGGCTCAAACAGGGCACTCTGCAGCACTTCGGGGACTCCTGGAGTCCTACAATGCACATAAATTTGTAATCTTACATTTCAGGGCCATCATTACACCCAGGGCCAAAGCCGTATCATTGGCCAGTTTCTGTACAAAATTCGATAAGCTTCTGACTTGATCAAGGACCTGCATGACATCATAAGATGGGATTAATGCTTTAAGAGTTCTTGACCACCATGTTTGTGCACAAGTGAGTCCTGGAATGCAGCCATCTTCTTCGTTAGTGGTAGGAGCTGAATTATGTAGATGTGGAGAGCTTCGGGTGGAGTGTGTATTTTCTTTGATAGCTGGTATAACATAAACCAGGGTGCACCTGCCATTGAATTGGCTGGGTAGGATGTCGTAGGCAGAAGTTCCACATAACCAAAAGGTGCCAGTCGGTGGAGGAATCATACACCACTTATTTATTGTAAAGAGTTTTGGGAGAGATGATGTTCTGCGTAGACATTCTTCTAAGTCATTTTCCTCTCTCCCTGCTGATAATGTCAACATGGGATTCTGTTCTCATTTCAATCACAAGGCTGCAACGTTCTCAAGGAATTACACCCAATGGAGTCGAGGCTCATTTTCCACACACCAAGGGAAAGTCATGGTCAAAAATAGACCTGTCATGATGGGAAGCTATCTGAAGTTAGGTTGCAGGATGGTAATCCAGGAATGCAACACGGAGAAGCTGGAGGAATTGTGATGTGACGTACTCCTGTTGTATATTCCACTGGTGCAAACTTTGATGTGTCACAGTTGGAGATGGGGTGTGCCACCCATGGGATTCCTGCTCCTACTGAAGGGCGGGTGTGGCATGCAAATGTTCTTTCCAGCAAACAAGGTGTTTCATGACATATTCATCAGCTCTAAGAATATGTTGTTTCTGGAGTCTACAGCTTGTGTGATGTCCATGATGATTACTAGTATGGCAATCTTGATCATGTTGATGGGTGACTGTTCTCGTATGTGATTCTCTGCGTTGTGTATTTTTAGTTTTGTTTTGTTTTGTCTTCTGTGACAGTTGTCTTGGCAGTGGGTCTAGTTGTCTTTTAGAGGTTGTGGCTTCATATGCAGGTGAGGAGGTCAGTGCATATGGGTCTCAGGACAGCCATCAAGTGGTATATGCACAGAGTAAGAAGGAAAACAAAAGACGACAAAGCATTCTTGTTGTAAAAGACTGCAAACACTAGGGTTGTATCCTCTGTTCAATCTGAGTCTGCTATTGTTGTTCCTTCTTTCCCTATTTCCTAATTCCTGTGACACCTAAAGAACAGTGAGGTAAGGATGGACTAGTGGATTGGGGAAGGCCTATGAGGGAGTCTTCACCGCAGGGTTGGCCCCCGAAGCCTGTTGCATTCGGTTCTTCCCTGGGCTCCTCACTGGTCCACGTGTCCTATCCTATCCCTGTAGGTGGGGGAACAACTTTACAGTGTGACACATGAGTCCAGGTTTTCCTTCCCTGACACAACACTGCAGCTGCTGTAATCAACAACACTTGATGTGGTCCTTGCCACTTAGGCTCTAATGGCTTGTTTCTGAAAGACTTTATCATGACCCACTGACCTGGGATGATTGTGTGTCAACCTTCTGGTGGAGTCTGCCAACACAACTCAACTCTCTCTCTCTGGCACTCTGTACTGTCTTTGTGAGGTTTTCATAGTAAGTGATCAGGGCGTCTAAAGCAATGTGTACATCAGCATTTCTAAGATCAATTACACCTGGCATCTGCATTGGGTGTCCAGTAATAATCTCATGAGGGCAATGCTTCAACCCATGGTGCTCCTTCCTGATGCATTTTGCTTAGCCTGGTTTTGATTGTTCTGTTTGCTCGTTCAACCTGTCCTGATGCTTGTGGCCAGTACGGGCAGTGAAGATTCCACTTAATCTTCAACATTTTAGACACTTCCTTCACTACCTGTCCTGTGAAGTGTGTACCTTGATCTGAGTCAATGCAATGTGGTAATCCTCATCTGGGAATGAAATCAGTGACAAGACATTTATCAGTATGTGCAGCTGTAGCACGCCCTGTTGGAGAAGCTTCTATCCATCTCGAGAACTTGTCTATTACTACCAAAACATCAGTTTTTCCCTTACAAGGAGGTAATGATATGTAATCAACTTGCAAGTGACGAAATAGTTCTGGTGGAGCTGGGGTATGTGTTGCTGCTGTACTTGCTGCTGGCACATCATTAGTTTTCTGACACGTAACGCATCTCTTGACTGTTTCGGTGGCTACATTTCTGAATTTTGAATTACACTATTGATTTGAGAACCTGTGATTAATCGTTGCTGGACCACTGTGACCCAATTTGTGTATTTGTTGAGCCCAATATGGGAGCAGTGATTCGGGAGCAACATACTTTCCCCCTTTTGTCCAGCAGCCAAATGAATCCACTGTGTCTCCTTTGTCTAACCATATCCATGCTTCATATGGAGGAACATCTTTGTACAGATCAATGATTGATTCAGGAGGCAGAATTGTCTTCTGTGCTGTACTACCTGAACACACTTGTACAGTTGCATAGGAACAAGCCTGTTTAGCAGCAACATCAGCAGGAGCATTACCTTTAGCTTCCATAGTATTAGCTGTGAGAGGTGCTTTTACATTTCTTTGGAAGTTTCATGGCAAACATTAGATCTTTCACTAATCCAGCATGCTTAATGGGGGATTCAGCAGAAGTTAGGAACTTTCTACTTTGCCAAATTACACAAAAATCGTGAATTACCCCAAAAGCATACCTGGAATCAGTGTAGATATTGGCAACTGATCCTGAAGCTAGCGTGCATGCTCTAGTTAAGGCTACTAGTTCTGCAGCTTGAGCTGAAAAGTGATCTGGAAGATGACCTGAAGCTACCACTTTAGTGGTGGAAGTTACTGCATAACCTGCTTGTCTGTTACCTTTAATGACTTGAGCTGAACCATCAACAAACAACTCCAATTTTGCATTCTGTATGGGAGTTTCTGCTACTTCACTCATAGGTGTGTATGTAAGTGTGACACAATCGTGAGTCATTTCTCCTTCATCCTCTAATACAATGTCAGTCATTCCAGACATCTTACATGAGGATGCGTTCATGACTGATGCACGCTGTTAAACAATGTTTGGGGCTGTGAGGGTTGTTGACCAATTTCCCCAACAAGAGGAGGTGAGTGCAGGGCAAAGGTTGACTCAAAACTGTTGAATTCAGATTCAGTTAGAATTTGTGACATCAGCTGTGTGACTTCTGTTAACGGCATGTCATAGAGCCACTTTTTACTGATCAATGTTCTTCTAAATTCAGAAAAATTCTTGTGTGCTGAGAGAAAGCTCTGGGATAGTGTCTCTATATCTTTAGGTCCTAGTGCTTTGGCAACAGTTTGTACTTGGACAGCAGAAGAGTTTGGAGGAACACTTTCAATTCCCTCAATTCCCTGAGATTTTCTCCTAGCGCCACATACCTTCACTGAATCTACAGGCACATCAGTTACTGATTGGATGGCTACATCTGTTTCAAAGAAAGTTTTTACGTCAGGATAAATGTTATTAGGCTGACTAACTTCTTCCACATCAGTTTTTTTCTGAAGCTTTGTTGCGGTTCAATTTTCTAGTCAAAGAGGATACTCTAGCAAGAAATTCTGTATTCTGTGCCTCTAGTTCTGAGTTATGCTGAGACTGTTGTGTAGCTAGTGCTAAACCAAATTCTCTGTGGCAGCAGATAATGCCTTTCACATTGTTGCGAATTTCACATTGCGAATACATGCTCCCAGTACCTTTTTACACTCATCTACATACCAAGTCTTAGGTTTATTTGCACTCCTAACAGTGATTTGAATTCACTTTCTGACCACAAAGAAGTCGCGGGATCACCTTTTTCAGATGTGGGGATCAGTCTAGCATTCTTCCTTAACATTTTTTGAGTTTCTTTGTTACCACACAATCAAAACACTAAACCTTCCCTGATCAACAGAGGTTATGCTTGTTAACACAGATCAACTATTGTTAACCTTCCCTGGCAAAGCAGAGGACAATACAAATTACTACCACTTTACGCTAATCTTCTTTGCCAAAACAGAGGATAACAAATTTTAGCACGTAATGCTAAACTTCCCTGCAAAAACAGAGGATAACAAACATTAGCACCTAATGCTAATCTTCCCTGCCTGAACAGAGGATAACTTTCATCTCTAAAAAGAATTCTTTCGAGGATAACTTAGTTAACCAAACCCCGCAGCTGTCTGTTAATTCTTCTCTGATGGCAAAACAAATTTTGTCAAATTTGTCCTGGTTTTTAACGGTTCTTTTGGATAGAGTGACACTCACCAACCCTTGGTACAAAAAGATTCATTCTGGAAGTCAGATCTTTGTTGAGCCTAAAGTTTTAATCTGGATTTAGGTGAGGAGCTCTATCCGGGTCATGGCACCAAAACTGTAGGAAAATCAGAAGCGAAGACCAGGAGACTCTGGAGTATCTTCAAGCAGTATTCTTTAATGAGAATTTGCTCGCAGGGCTGCAGTCATCAAAGTCTGACTAGAGCTCAGCATTGTAAAGTTTTATACATTTCAAGGGGGAAGGATACATAGAGGTGGACACAATCTTAACAAAGCATGCAACTTCAGTACAGGAATCAGCCCAGTAACGGAATTTCCCCAGCCTTGATCTCATCAGCATAACAGTGTCATTCAAATGCATCTGTGCTAATCCAATCAGCCTGACAGTATAGCCTAGACCTTCACATTATCATAGAGACAAAAGGTACAGCTGTTTCTTGGACTTAGCATACACATTTAACTTGGGACCCTGCCCAATGTTCAGGAAGTGCATAAAGTCAAAATGTTATTGTCTCAGACACCTGGGCTGCCTGACTTGATCTTCCTAGAATGCCATCATCTTTACCTCAAAATGTAAAGTACAACGCACATAAATTTGTAATCCTACAATACGTAACGAGAGACGTTCCCTTTCGAGGGTACTCAATGCTGCATCATGCTTGATGCTCTTTGGGAAGTGAAAGTGAAGTGAAAGTCACCTATTTGTCAGATATGGTAACCCATACCCGAAATGTGATGATACTACCACCTGGTAATATGGGCTCTAATGCCCAAAGGTGACACAAGGTCACAGGCCTCATAGACCAGGGTAATGGCATCTGTGATCCAGTAAGATAAGTGCTGTTTCGAGAATGCATTACCTCAGTTGTGGCCACCAAAACAGACTAAGAGCTGAGAGGTCTTACACCACTGGCGTGAGCGGTGGACATTGATCTCTAACTGAACACAACAAATTAAGCCTCTCCTGCTGCAGCGAATCAAACGGCCGAGGACAGAAGGCTTAAAGTACCACAGGATGACCAGCTGCAGCAGGCAGCTTGGGAATATGATCTGGTCTGGTGTGCAAAATGACTTTAACAAACCCAGGAGCAAAATCCAAGCAGGCAGGGTCTAATGATAGAGCCTGTAGATCTCCTACCTTTTTGAGCGATGTAAGAGATAAGAGAAGACCCACCTTAAGAGTCAGAAACCTGTCCAAGGCTGACTATAGAGACTCAAAGGAACCCGAAGATAAACCCCTTAGAACAACGTAAGATCCCAAGAAGGGATCCGCGTGTGACAGAAGGGCCTCAGTCATCTGGCACCACGCAAAAAATGAGACACCAGGTGTCTCCCAATAGAGGCTTCATCAACAGGTTCATAGCTAGCAGACACAACGGCCACAAACCTTAAGGGTGTTGGGAGCCAACCCTAAAGAAAGGTGCTCTTGAAGAAACTCCAGCACTGGGACACAGCCTTGGCCATGTCTGTACCATGGCATATAGCCCCATAGGAGCTGGATGAGTGAGGCTGAATCAGAGGGGACAGTGTGTCGACTCCTCAGAGGCAAACAAATCCACTTCTACTCGGCCATATCTCTGCAAAATGTACTCTACAACTCAGCCCCTGCTTTGACAGGATCCAGATTTGCATGTCCTGGGATGTACATTGCTCTGACAGAGAGCAGGCTGGTTTCCGCCCAAAGAAGGGTCTGCTGTGCCAGCCTGAAAAGGGGCGTTAATGCAGCGCTCCTTGGCAATTCAAGTATGAGACCACTGTGGTGTTGTCCGTACGGACTAGGATGTGTTGGCCCCTCTAGGTGTGGGAGGAAGTGCTTCAGAGCCACATAGTTCATAACCTTGATTGTGTTCTGCTTGACAGAAACATGGCTAAAACAAGATGATTACATTGCATTAAATAAGTTGATACCCCAAAATTATTGCTATAAGCATGAGCCTCGTCAACAAGGCAAAGCCCCCTTTGCTACAGGTGTTGCTGCACTTTATAGGAATACATTTACAGCTACCCAAAGATCTGACTTCAGTTACAACTCTTTTGAAGTAATGGTGCTCAATATAACTTCTTCTAGGGTAAATAAGCAAATTTTGTCATTTCTACTGGCTACTGTCTACATGCCAACAGGGTACCACACAGATTTTATCAAATAATTTGCTGACTTTTTATCAGAAGTAGTACGGGCCACCGATCAAGTCTTAATTGTTGGTGATTTTAATATCCACGTGGATCATAAAAGGGTGCGTTGGCTTTCAAAGACATTTTGAACTCTGTTGGTGTCTCACAACATGTGCCAGGACCAACTCATTGTCATAATCATAGAGACTTAATCCTGTCTTATGGTATAAATGTTGATGACATCAATATTCTGCAGCAGAGCGAAGACATTTTAGATCATTATCTGGTGTTCTGTAAAATACATATTACCTATGGTTGCAAAAATCACCTACTTGCTATAAATACAGTAGAACAAAAAATTCCACCACTAACGATTCTTATCAAAAATCTACTTAATGTAACAGATAACTTTGAAAACCTTGATAGCGCAGTAGAAAATGTTAAAACTCCCTATCTTCTAACACCTTACTGTCACAAGCAGCGCCTCTGTGGCTCTCTCCGAACGGACACAGCGGGAACCATCGCCCGAGTATTAGTTCCACCCGGACTCATTTCACCCA
>JAZGTI010004538.1:0-27813 GCA_036877585.1 Botia kubotai | reverse complement strand
CACATTATATTTATACGTTATGATCTTTAAAGGCAAGGCTTATATGGTCTATATCTACTAACATTATAGCTCATAGTCATGCAAACCGATCAAACTATAAACTAACATGTTCCTACCTTTTCTAACAGCTGTTGTTCATTCTACACTTGAAGTCTCCATATACAGTGTATTGTCAGTCAGGCCTGCTTTTCCCAGCATCAGACATAACATGTAGCTTGTTAATTTGGTTTGTTTTCATTATATGGTGTTTAAATAATTTATTACCCACAATGCTTTGCTGATTGGTTTGGTTCTGCACTCCCTTTTCTTTTATCATGATGTGACTCTGTAACTATGTGAATATCGTGTGTGTTGTTTTGAAGACTGTATGAATGCCCGCTGCTTGTCCAAGATTATTCATGTTAAGGCTTATTGCATAATTATAATGAAAACGAGATTATTTCACGCGAATAAGGAAGTGGAACAAAAAATAAATAAATTCAGGCAAACGTTTTACCTTTAAAATTATTCATGAAATGATTCATGCTAAAATAAAGTCATTACATGCACAGTGGTGAAAGCAATCATCATCTCCACAACGATGTTCAGTTTTTAAACTTTTGCCTACATTCTATTACATTCAGTTACTGATGTATTTATGTAATGACACGTACCCTGCAGTAAAATAGTTTGGCCAGCAGAGAGCAGTGCTGTTTTATTACAATGTACAACTTAATTGATTACCCGGTAAAATCGAAACGTGAACCAAACGATAGTATAATCTGAAATTCGTGTAACAAATCCACGCCATGTTTGAAAAATCAATATCTACAGATTTTCTCACAGTTGTAGATATTCATATCTTCACGTGTGTGTCACGCAGAAATACAATATCAAACGAACGCGTTCGGTTTTATACGTTCCCAGCTGTAGAGGATTAAAGATGAATGACGGGTGAGTATGAGTGACTTTATCAAATAGAAACGCGTTATAACTGCATGCGTTGCGTGGTAAGTACAGGATATATCAAAGACCGCGCTTCTCCTTCTGATCTATCGGGTGGGTGAAAAGTAACTAGGCGTTAAAAATTGGCTATAGACCTTGTAGTGTCTAACAGACGATAGTAAATAGGATTTCATATTGCCAGCGTCGATAGTAGCTACAGAGGCATCGGCCTTGAGAGGTTCTAGCAATATCCCAAATGACTTCATTCAGAAGAATAAAGTACATGCACAATTTGTTTCAATAAATTTGTGTTAGAAATATGGACTTTATTACCAATTTCTAATGCCTAGTTACTTTTCACCCACCCTGTATAGGGGGAGTGTCACGCTGGTTCCAGGCTGACGGTTCACATCGGATGCTTCAGTTGTGATACATACTGTATGAATTTATCTGCTCAGAAGGCCACTCTGGATCCTGTGGTGTGATCAGGTAAAGAAGTAACAGGTAAACATCTTACAGAGAATATGTGTTTCCAAGATTCCCTTTAATTACATACATGAGGACATGGTATCACCGTATTAGGGTTGGTTGCACGACAACGTTAGTCGTGAATGAACAAAACAGAACGATAAATGTTTATGTTTTTAACCAAGAACTTTCATTGACACCTTAAATTCTTAATGTTTGTTCCAGCGGAGATCTTTAAGAAAGAATGAAGGTCCAGGCAGCTACATGAATGAGGTGAATGAAGGTTTCCTCCACTCGTGTGTTTTCAACAACAGAACGTTCCTCTTGAGATGTCTGCTAGGCAGCTACATCAACGATAAAGATCAGTGACCTTCAGTTCTTCTGCTGATGCTTATGCAATATCATGAAAACGTCATAAACAACGACTATAGGAATATATTTGCAATATATTTACAGTCATAATTGAAATGCAGATCAGAACAGTATAGCAGTTAGTTCTTAGAACGTTTGCTAAAGTCCTGTCAAAGTTGTGAAAAACGTTCTTGCAGTAACGTTTGCAGGATGTTTTTTTAATGTATATATCAAGTTCCACTAACAACATATTGTTAGTGCAACGTTTTAAAATTGTTACAGAATATACATTTTTAAATAATTTTAATATAATCAAGCAATAATGTTAATACAGTCTCCAAAGCATTCCAGTAGAACATTCAAAATAACAATGATATTGTTTTTGTAAATGAATGGCAACATTAGGGAAACGTTCTTACAATCTACAACATTTTGGTCGGAAAGTAACTGCACACAGACTTTTCACATTCATGCACTTGATTACACTTGAACAGTACGAGGTTCATTTCCTCTGGTTTAGTTATAGTTCTGTCCTGTTATTCTCCTGTTATTCCGCTTTCCTTCCCATTTTTTCCTCTTCTCCCTCCCTCATTCTCCAGTTTCTCACCCCAGAGCTCTTCTGTCTCCACTGCCAGCACTCCCAACCACTTAAGACATTGTGAAGGCTTAATTGGTGTTCATTAAAATTTCAGGGCTGGCTGCTCGATGGCAGGCTGTCCTGTGACAGCCCAGCAAGATGAAGTAACTGTATGAGCAGCGGAATGCCCAAAGCACATTACTGCACATGCTCAGTAGTACCATCATTGGCACACATAGTTCACATAGTTGCACTTTCAAGTGAAAGCCCTTTCAAAAGGTGAATATCGAAGCTTTGATTTACGCAAGCACAGCATAGAATGATCTATAGAACAGACCCACCTAACGGGGAATGTTCTCAAAACATTGGCTAACGTTCTCAAAGTTATCAAAATACGTTCTTGCGGTAATGTTAGTGGAACATTGTTTTAACATTATATGTCATATAAATCAAAACCACTCCAGAATGACCTGTAAGCTATTATCCAAACGCCTCTCTGTGTTTTTCACCGTGTTCTTTAAAGGCTTGTCACCGGGCAGGATGTTCTCATGTCAGTCTGTACTGGAGGGTGTGAGGCGGGGCTGCTTTGAACGTGAGCCGGTTTGATGCTTCGGTTTTACTGCAGGCTAAATTAATCGTTGCAACGCTGAACAAACTCTGGTTTTCTTACTCGACCTGGTCCATAATGCAGAATTTCAAAGGTGTACAGCATCCACCTTGTGCATGAATGTATGAAGATGTATTTTATCATAGCCACAGAAAGGGAAGCAATCCAGGCTGTGATTTCACACATACACACAGACACAGATATGTGTGAGTCTTGTAATTACAGGTGCGGTTATTATGACAGTTCCCCATTACCACTGGGTCTAGTTTTGTTTATATACCTCACATACAGCTTTGGATCTGTGTAGGCAGAGACTGCAGACTGTAATGATACCGTTTCTGACGGAGAATCGCATCGGTGATAATTACGCTGAAGAACTTTGTGTTCTAATGCGTGAACGTGTCTAATGAATTGTGGACCCAAATAGCAAGTACGAATGTAACCAGGCGGCAGGAAGACATGGGAGAAATGGGCTGCCGTGGAAAGCGGATCACATACTTGTGTTGCTATGGTTACGGTCCCTATTAGGTAACTAGGTTGCCATAGTGTCTGAAAAGATCAAAGCTCAGCAGCAGAGCAAGGAACCGGGGGTACATGCACTCAAACAGAGAAAAACACACGACCTTGTGCTCAGACACGCGCTCACGCAGGGCCACACGCGCGCTAATTATCTGTCCTTTCATTTTCCATCCATCCATCACGTAGATATGATAAAACACATGAAAACAAGGCAAAGCAACCTTGGGAACAGTTTACCCAGCATATTCTGAACTTATGACGTATTCATGTATCATTTTTTACTGCCACTTATGAAGTATTTCTTACAGTAAAAATATCTGGTAGCTCACCATACAAAGCTTGAAGATATATTAAAAACACACAATGATAAAGATACAGGGAAAAGAAAGTTACTGAAATGTTTTATTCTTTATTATTTTAGTCAGTAGAAGTCGCCCTAAAAATAATGCAGGTTATTGTAGAGAGTTCATTTAAAATGCAGCCAAACCGAGAGCTAATCGCGATCGCAATTTTTAAGCAACAAAAACGCCGATCCATTAGGAGCAATTAAAAGCTCTTGAAGCATCATCTGAACAGAGAATTAAGTTCTATTTAGCTGTTGGTCTAACTGGCGTCATGCTTATATAGTTTCTTTCAAAACAATAAAACAAAAAACGTTTTATTCTCCATTTTCAATTGGAGTGTCAAACTCAAGTATTGTTTTCCATCAACATCACTGTTGCAAATCGTGCAGTTTGCATTGATTAATAACACATATTAAGGATTGTAGATTGCATTTACCTAAGAATGGAAGGAAAATCTACTGTACCTAGGAGTAACCTACCAAAGTTTAGCCACATATTATAATATACAATATAATACCATAATATTTACAAATATCCAAATGCTTGGTCAAAGATTTAGGTTTAACCCTGTTTGTTAACTGTGAAATTTGTGATTATTAAAGAATTTTATGCAACCCTAAATATTGTAAAATCAGTAAACTAGAATCCTTATTCAACACAAAACGATCTGAGGAAATCTGTTGATTCTAATCTATTTTCTTGATCTGTACATTGTGAATGCTCTGTTAAAAACATTTCTTACTCATAGGCAGTTATCTCACTGTAAACTAACTGTATGTAGATCTGTTGGTATTTGTTGGTTAAGCCTTGTCTTACACATTTGTGCTACTTCGGTTTCATAGTTTTTACCGCGTAATTCTAAAGACGCGTTCAGCTTTCTGGTTGACAAGCTTGAAATTTCACCACGTTTAAATAACCTGTCTGAGTGTTTTCAGAGAAAGAGTTAAAAAACCAAACACCGCACAACTGTGAACAATTTGTCCGCCAACATTACCAACTGAAGAGAAAGTATAAGTTATAAAGTGCAACAGCAAACAAAGGCAGCAGCACAACACAGAACAACATTATAAGCTTAACCCCAATTCTAATATAAAGGCCGCTGTGTGAGTATTTGCTGTCAATCACACGCATAATAAAAAATCGGTGGTTACGTTTGCTCTTACAGTAAAACCCTCTATAGATTGCTTTGAATATTCAATAGCAAGCATGAGCAACACATAAAGCATATTAACATTACAATACAGACACACGTACAAAACATGGCACACGTATTAAAACATGCATGCGCTCAGATACACAGTTTACACACCACTAGACCAAATTAAAAATTCGACAATATTATCAGCCACTGTCCCCGTGAATACATTTAAATGTGTAGAAACAGGTCTGTGTTAGGCCATTCCCCATTGTGCACGTCCCTGGATCCACCCATTTATATTGTACGTAAAGCACACTTATAGATTGGAATCAGGAACAGGGAGGGAGGTTCTGGGCCATGCACACTGTGGTTGGTACACCACGATTCATGACACACACTGATTCTGCAGGCTGTTTGTGCTGGACCTGTCGAGAAGCCTCTACAAACATGAAAAAGAAGAGAGACAACAGACAAGTTATTACCCAGACACCCAGAGAACAAAGATGAGTGAAGAGGGATGACGTGCAGACGAGCGCCGAGGAGAGATGGAGGGATCGGCAGGAGTAGGAGGAAGGGATGAAAGGAGACCAGAGGGTGACGTTAATGCGATCCGCTAGCAAGCGCGTGTACCATGCAGGCCTTAGCATCATACCTCATTGAGCACAACGTACGTTCGGACCGGTTCATTGTTTCCGAGCTCAGAACTTCAGCTTGTGCACGGCATGCAGGATTTTCACTCTTTCCCTCAAATGTTAAGGGTTTAAAACATCACCATGCGCGTCAGTATAGAAGACATTTTCTTTTCACTCCCTTCTATAACTTTCCATTCCTCCTCTTTGTGCCTGTTCAGTCCAGGTCAAAGAGTGTCGGAACGTCCGACGAGAGACAGAAAATTCAACATTCCGCTCCAATCCACGAAAGCAAAAGAAAAACAAAAGGCTTCTAATGGGTTTCATACAAAATTTATTTCATGCTATGACTGCAGTCATGTTTGCCGTTATTGTTGCATAACATAGTGCATGCATTTCTTTTCCCCGACGTTCTAAATTGCATACAATGTTCTTATATCGTAAATATCGCTCTTTTTTGCTTTTCGTCGTGTACCTAAAGGAAACGAGAGAAATGGTGAAACATCTTGACATCTCGAATTTTTCACCTCGAGTTTTTTCTCCAAAAAAATAACACTGTCAAAAGTCTCGATATGTTAAACAGTTGCTCACTATAGTTTTCCACAGGAACTATTCACCAATAGTCAAAACATAAAACAGGAAAATAACTCACTTTGCTCAGTTTTTTTCTCTAGAAGACCCAGAAACACAAGCATGCCAGACAGAAACAAAGCTGAATATACAGTCTAAAGTCAGTAACCACTGGTGTCTCATTCAGAACGTGAGGTCAATGTGACCGGATCAGAGTCCAATGTGGTTAACAAAACAGAGAAACATTTCTGAGGACAGAATGAAGAAATCTTGCTAAAATAAAGAACATGGTCTTTAAACATCTCATGATCCATGGCTACATGTCATTTCTGCAAAAAGTCAAGAGCTCTTGAAAGAAAATATTTGTTTTGTACAGATATTCATAACAGACATAGAATATTTTCATAATTTTTAGGTAACAGCATGCAGCTCATGCTAAAACGAACATGTTAGAGTCACTGTATCTGCATGTTCTGTCGATAGTTTTGTGAGTGACAGCTTGATTTTGCTTGTTTTTAAGCCGTCCACTCATTGCGCTCTTCAGCTGATGTATGGTCCTTGTGTTCGTCCTTCAAAAGATCCAGGAGCTCCCTCACACTGCCAAAGAGCATTAAAGACAATCTTTCACCGTCACTTTTTCTCTTTGAAAACATTTGCCACTGTGTCGACTAACAAAATCTTCTACGGTTCTCTTTTTGTCTCTCCATATACGTCCCTCCTTTGGACTTCAGCCTCAAATCCCTCAAGCCACTGTGGAGTCAAGAAAAGCTGGAGAAAGGTCACCAAGATTTTGGTTCCCCTTCTGAGTTGCTGCTTCCTTCTCAGGTCACTTTGAGCACCTCTGACTGCATATACTTAACTAGGGCAGTGTCCTCTTTGCAGGGATCTGCGGCAGAAAATACAGGGGGGGGGTGGGATTGCTCAGGGTCATCCTGCCATTGGGCCTTGTTTTTATTCAACTCACAGAATGAGGAGGAAATGAGGTAAGAAAATAAAAGGTCTTTTGAAAAGCTTGCTGTTGTGAAAAGGTTGGAGGCGAAAGAGGTTGAGGAAAGAGAGATGGACAGAAACGCACAGAGAGGATGAAAGAATCGTAGAGGAAGGAGAGACATTGGCCGTAGACAGCAAAAAAGAAAAGGAGGCTTTGGCATGGAGGAGTTCAGGATGTCCGTTTTAAAGCGAGAACAATGTGGCCCCTGATAACTCCTACCTGGGGTCTTATTAAAAGAGGTGAGGAGGAGAGAGAGGAGGAGAAATCCATCAGAGCAGAGGGGAGTAAAAATAAAACAGGAAAAAAAACAGGCAGAGAATACAAAGGGCTATTGTGTTGTCCTCCAGGTGTGAGAATCTACTCAAGCGATACTAAAAAAACAGGAAATATTCTGTGAAATCGTAACTAATAATTGACGTCCCACAACCTGGAATTTATATAAATAGCACGATTTTATTTAGCTATGAAAGGTGGTTTTGTTCATGAGATGCAAGTCTTTTTTTAGACAGACGTTTCCAGTTCTGTAACTTCTTATCCCCCCGGAACAATCCTGTGCTCTTAGAACCGGATATTTCTTTCTCATCCCGGTTCTCTTATGATAGATAAACACTTGCAGTTCTAAATAAGGAATCCTTTAAACTCTCCCTGAGATCTTTTGGACATCTGATGGCTTTGTGTGTGTCGAGAGCTGGTAGGCAAAGACAAGCACCAAGCAAAACGAGCGGAGGAGGAGAGGAGACAAAAATAGCTCCAGGAGACAAGGACCAGAGAACAAGACAGACCAGACCAAAACCAAACACTGCGGAGGACAGAAGGCAGCAGGGCGGGAGGAAGACCCAGCGAGACAGCTCTAATTACAGCACTGCTCAATCTCTTAGAGAATAGAGGGGATTGGAGAATGGGACCGTCGCAGGACAACAGGTGGGCCGCAGGAGCCAGTGGACATCGATACCACCTCGGCCAGCGTTCGGGCCTTGCTGGTTATGGTGCCCAGGCTTCGGGACTTTTGATAACCTTGGTTTAGCAGAGAGAAACGTGCACATGGCAGTTGCTGAGACAGCAGACACGTCTGCTGTTTCAGCCCTGTCATTTCGCTCCACGCCACGTTTTCATGGCTGTTGCTGCTTAAGGGTCAAATTTAAAGGGTTTGAAACTGCATGCAATTTCTGTGGGACGGCATGCACAGACAGCGGTTGGTTAATCTGGCATTAGGGAGAGCAGAGAAGCTGTGGATTGCAAGGCAAAAGCAAGTAAATATTAGAATTGATCGGTTTTCAGATTCATTGATTCATTCACAGTCAAAATAACTGGCGATTTTAACATTAAGGCAAGTCCTGATCTACTCATATGATTTGTCAGGGTCAGATGCTTGTTCATTTTAGGCACTTTTCCAATGCGTGTTAATAATGTATTAAGTGTACACTGTGTCAACTTTATCTCTGCCTGCAAACCAAGTCTTCACTTTCTCGTCCAATCCCATGCAGGAGAGTGTGCAGCAGGGCCGCAGGACCGACCCAACACATGCACAGCTTAATGCTACAGAAATAAAGAACAGATCACTCAAATAAGCACCACATGCACACACACGCACACACACACATACTTCTCTATCTAAATAATGACATTTTATAGACTCTTATTGTTTTTATACATAGCTAGTTATAAACAATATAACATAACCCCAACCCACACTCTTAACTTTAACCCTAATAGAAAACTTTCAGCATTTTTACAATTAAAAAACTTTATTTACTATAATTTATTTAATGATTTTTTTATGATTTTTTACAAATGATGTCCTTAAAATAATGTTTGCTCAGAATTGCTGACTTTTATCCCCAATAGGTAGTTAACTAACAACCCCACACACACACACATAACATATCTAGAATACACACTCATAAACACAAACACAAAAACAACACAAAGGTACAATGAGACAATAAAACACATATTTGTTGGGAACCGTGTGTGTCGTTCTGCCTGGTGATGATGTTGACCAGCTTGCATTTGCCTGTGGGTAGGATTTGGAGTCAAACAGAGCATGCTCACACAGAGCAACATGTCATGTGACACAGACAGACAGCGCTATTGGTTAGAAAATGACGACGCACTCGTATGACAAATTGGTAAGACTTTGGAGGATGGTAGTGGGCGACATAATCTCTTTTGAATGTGATTTATAAATACACGGCCATATCTGCTGTTTGTTGTTGCTGTTGGTGGTGTAATTGTAGTTCACTCTGAGTGTGATTCCTAGGCCATCTGGTCTTAAGTCTATTCGTACAGCAGGGGTCAGATTACACAACATTGACGAGTTCAAACACTGTGTGAAGTATGTTGGTCTTTGTATCACTACATTTGTTGACATGTTGCACATGAAATGACAGCCTGTAAAGCTACATCGTGTTTAGGGACCTTTAATTGATCTAAGGCTGCTGTGAGCGATCGGAACGCTGTGTCGTATGACAGCAACACAGGAATGGATATCAGGTGGTGACCCTGGCATGGCCATCTTCTGGGCTGTGCGCCCAGCCTAGCTGCAGCAGTGGGTAACCCTGCGGGTCATGCCTCGGGCCGGCCGGCTCCGCCCCTGACCTCCCTGAGAACGCTCCAGCTATGAGCCAATCAGGTGGCATAAGGAAGATGGAAGAAAGGGAGAGGTGGGGGGAGGTACGAACATAGAGACAGACCACAGGCATGTACAGTGGCATAAGAAACGAGTAAAAACAAACAAACAACAAAGAAAAACAGAAAAAAGGGAAGATTAAGGTTGGCCCCAGGAGGCAGCTGTATGTGTGTTAACATGAGTTTGACATAATGCAGCGTGGTGTGGAAAAAAACTTATTTACAACATGTTAAAAGAGAAGAGGAGAAAAGTGACTCGTGGAAGGATCTGAGCGTGCAGGGGAGGGTTTTTTAAAATTCCCTGTACATCTTATTCAGATATTGACCAAGAAATTAATGATAATTAATGACAGTAAAACTTAAAGGATGCAGCTGTTTGAAGTATCCTGTTAACCAACAGGAATGAGCTAATGCCCCAGCTAACAGGGAACGTTCTCTCAAGTAATCAAAAACATGCAGTATCGTTAGTAGAGCGTTTTTCAACACTATATATATATATATATATATAGTTTTTCTTAAGTAGTTTGTGGAGCGTTTTATACACATTACTGAGTAAATAACTAACCAATAATGTTATACGATCCCTACTTTCAAAATATTTTTTTTACATTTTTGTTGCTTAATGGAAACATTAGGTCAATATGGCAATGTTATGGCATTATTATAACCTAAAATTGTTAGCTGGGTGTAAGTAATAATTAGATCGGCTAATTTATAGGAACTGAAATCTATTCACCTACTGATCTAGCTAAGATGATCATGTGTCTGTTGGAACCAGCATCTCTTTTTCAATACGGCAATAGTTACAGACTGTCTGTTGTGGGCGCGCTCTGCTTGTCTGTATGTCTGGACTGTTTGTGTGTTTATGTTATGCTGTTTTACTGCGTCTTTGTGGTGTTTCTGGTATATTGCGTTTGCGTGGAGCTGTGTGTGTGTATATATGTGTCAGGCAAAAGCCTCACAGAGGTATCTGTTACATACCCTTCCTCACTCTGGTGCCTGTGTTTGTGGATCGTCTGCCGACGTTCAGCAGAAAACACGGCGTGTCTCCCCGTGGCTCGCTGGGGTTGAAGATCTGGCCGTCCTCAGGGGAAATGACTTGGTCTATGTGTGGGCAATCCTCATTGGCCAGTGCTGCTTTAGCTGCCTCGCCGTTCACTTTGGGATCTTTACACACAAAAGAACATGTAAAAAGAGCATCACCGTGGTGCTACATCCAGCCTGACGCATTTGAGATTATGAGATTATGACTGAAGGAAACATGGATAAAAATTAAACGAATAAAATAATAAAATAAATGGATGCATTTACCTGGCTTAAAGCAAGTGTGCAAAAGCTCTTTTAATAGTAAACACAATTACGATAAAGTTTAGTATCATTTTGATATCATATCATTTGCATCAAACACATACACACACATGGATTTTTTTTATAGGAACATTTTTTAAACAATGGTTTTTATACTGTACAAACTGTATATTCTATCCCCTGCGGTAAGTCTACAACATAAGTTATTTATAAAGAGTATGCACCTGATTTATGACCCACATATGCATTCACCTTGTAGGGTTCATTTAAGAACAATACTCTAGTATGCAGGTTCTGCATACTAACTGAATTCATGGCAATGACCTGAACCATGTCAGGCGCATGTAAAGAAACGGACGGATGTGTACACTTGTAGCATCACGTCTGACCAAACAGCAGGGCGCAGCTCTGGTTCCGCTCCAAAGAAAGAAGCAGCCTTGAATTATAGCCTTTGGCCGCTGTGTAATATATAGAAACAGCTCATGGCAACCAGCCTGTTCACCTGTGAGCTCTCTGGCAGCCAGAAGCTTCTGCTCACTCGATTTACACCTCATCGATCAGAGAGGTGAGAAGGGAGAACGCTGCCAAAATTCCTCAGGCGAGAGAACGCCGTGAACTATCATATCTCCCGCCTGGATTTTCCATTGTATGGCCAACACTGATCAAGCATGTATTCACTAACATATTACTGTCAACTAAAGAGCATCTATCAGCGCGCACAACAGGGTTCAGCTTTGCGGTTATTCAAAGACGTGAGTCTGGTTGGTAATTTTAGAGTGGCTACATTTTATTATGGTCTATTGATAGATAGTCAAACGTACGGCGCGCACTCTGTAGACACAAACACACAAAGTAACACTGTGACTCACAAAATAACATTGATATCGAGAACGTTTCCCTAACATTTCCATTAAGTAACTAAAACGTTAAAAATGTTATTTTAAATGTTCTAGGAACGTTCAAAATGTTCAAGTTAAATGTATTAGCGTTATTGCTTGATTTTAAGAACATTATTATTTAATGTTGTAACGTTTCTAAAATGTTCCACTAACAACTTAAAAATAACATGTCTAATGAAATGTATACAACGTTTAAAAACCTTTCTACTAATGTTACTACAAGAACACATTTTCTGAGACCTTTGAGAGAACTCTGAGAGAACATTAGCCAACATTCTGAGTGAACTCTGACTGTGTAGAGGAACTCAGGGCAGATATGTGTTTGAATATCTAAGTGAAGTTAACAGCACACAAACCTTTAGAAACAACTGTGAAGTGATGCAATGGTTTGTACTGAAGAGTCTGGAAGCAGGACAGAGGAGGATGTGACTCATCTTCACAAATAGTTCGTGAACACAGGCATCCCTCTCACGCTCACCTTTGTTCTCTCTGTTTATTTGTTTTTCTTTGCTAATCATTTTGAGGCCTGAAGTTTTTTACGGTGCTGTTGTATTGATAACATTAAGACAACTTGTAGAGAACATTAGCCAACATTCTGAGAATGTTCCCTGTTAGCTGGGTATTGGCTAATCACCTATGATATCTATTACCTGATGTCATTGGTCATATGTAAATGGTTCATTCTACAGCGATGCAAACTTAGCAAAATTATCCAAACAATTATGAAGGTATGTTTTATTCCTTGTTTTAGGATAAATAAATACATACAAGTATTTTGATACAGTACAGCTTTTAAGGTTAAGAGAAAATGGCCAAATTTAAGTGTACAATCCAAACCCCTTAATAGTCTCCTGCAAAGTGAACTTCACAGCATATTCTCGCCAACTTAAGTGAGATTCCTAATCGTAGGAGGCGTATGTGCTTGGTTTCAAGGGCACTGCACAAAATTTGGCTAAACGAATGCAATGAAATGGAGCCGAGGTTCTTTAATGGCATTTTTAGTCAGTATAATTGATCTCAGAACCAGGCAGCGCTTGTCTGTTGGGAATGTGGACGGAGCAAGCCAGCTTTATTTACAAGCTCCAGACATTTGACTTAAACCTGTCCCAAAATTGTCCATGACATTTGTTTATCATTTTAAGCTCATAATGTTTACATGTATGCATATGACATACACTTTTATCCAAAGCAGCTTCAAATGCTTCAAGCTCGATTTCCCTTGGAATCGAACCCACAACCTTTGTTTTGCTGCTAACGTAATGCTCTACCAGTTGACTTAACATGTGAAAGAAATGTGACCATGTGACACACCGTGTGTGTGTGTATCTGTGTGTGTGGTTAAACAGCTTATGAATATATAATGATGGCAATTTACGAGGATGTCCTTTCTTTGCTGTGAGAGAAAAGAGACTTCTAGCTGCATGTGGGCTGTAGATGACATGTTCTGTATGGTGAGGGGCCGTGTGAACCTCTAACCAACACGTGCTCTTTACTCTGTGTGACTGAGTGAAGCTCCAGTCATCATCATTATTTACATATGAGAGCTGAGGCACAGTGGTGAGTAGCTCCTGTAACTCAACTAGTGGTGGATTGTGTTATCAGGACAAAGGTTTTGGGTTTGATTTCCAGGGAAACACACATACTGATTAAACGTATAGCTTAAATACACTGTAAGTCGCTTTGAATAAAAGCATCTGCCAAACGTTTAGAAGTGAATATAATGAGTCGTCAAGGGCCCTGCTGTACCTGTACCTGTGCCTGCTGTAGGTGAACCGTCCCTTTAAATTTACTAACTGTATCCAATACCCAGCTAACGTTCTCAGAACTTTGGCTAATGTTCTCTCAAAGTTGTCTCAAACTCTCTCAAGGTTCTCTCAAAGTTATACATTTTTTAAATGTTTTTTTTATGTTTTACACAACTCACATTCCCCAAGAGACCTCTGAAAAAACTATATGACAGGGATGAATATAGTGGGTGTCTAAAGAGGACAGAGGGTTGACTAATCTTACACAGTGTCTCAGTGTGTGCGCGTCACAGAACTGCATTGAGAACGTTTGCTCTGTGACTCTGGCCAATGCAACAGATGCTTTCGCTCTATGTGCTGGCGAGTCGTACGGTTCTCTGCCCAAAGTCAAATGGATGGAGCTTATAATCAAGGCCCTTCTCCAATGTGCCATCTGCAAACTCATTTACAACAGAGATCTGAGGAACCCGTGCTGAAAGTAACAGAGATAGAAAGAGTGGGAGGGGTTTATTTTTAGATTATAATTTCTATTTACAATCTAATGGCCGTTAGGGCCAAAGCTTCATCGGATTCCTTGTCCATTATGTGTCCAATTTACATCTAAAAGTCCACCATCAGAAACGCAGATACGTTATATCCCTAAAAACACCCAGAGACCTTTTATCTCTAAAATCTCGTGTGCCACTTAACAGCAGCGCTCGTATTGATTTGTGTCGCATTTTTTCCTCGGAGCCTCTAACGGTGTGCGTGAGGCGTGTGTGTGTTTTGCTGCGCAGAAGTCGTGCGAGGCGAGTGAATGAGTGCGGCTCGTTGCAGAGTGCGATTCCTATTGTGCCGTTGCTCAGACACCGTTGTCATAGCAACAGGCTCCAGTGCGGTGTAAAAACACAGAGAATGAAATAATAGAGAGATGGTGTGTGCAAACAGAACGCAGAGCCCCTCTGTTCCTCCGTCAGAAGATAAAAACTCTGTTTTTAACAAAACACGACAGACTGATCACGTGAGGTAACACGAGTCTTTCCAACTCTCATTTTTAATAGAGGAAATTCTTTGACCCAGTTTTACTTGGTGGTTATGTCACCCGCAGACAAGCTGTCATGATAAATAAATAATTGGCGTATCGCAGATTAATGAAGACATGCATACAGATGTATGTGCGTGCATGTGTGTGGGCGTGATGAGTGAGTGAGTGAGAGAGAGAGAGAGAAAACCAGGTCTGGCTTCACAGAGGGTGCACTTATGAGCTGGGCTTACCCTGGCAAACACACAGAAGCGTAAGGCCCATTTTGAGAACCCTATGATGAGCATCCGGCCTGTACATATGCCTACAACTCTAAGATCAACAGGAACCTTAGTCTGTATGTAAATATCCAGTTTAGAAATGGGGGAATCCCTCCAGTGGCCCTCCATCTGACACATGAATAAGAGAATCTTCAACCAGTCTGATCACACATAGCCATCAAGACCATCTCTTCATCTCTATATATGAATGAGTGCTACAGAAGAAGACACTCAGCAGCACTTACACCTGAAAGAAATCTGCATACTGAGTGCAGTGTTTGAAATATCTTATGTATGCTGCTCAGCCTCTGTTACTCCATCACATTCACGTGCAAGTGTGGCCAGTGTGGTGATCTTAAAGGGCCAGTAACAATTTAAGCTCTCGTTCATTGATACCAACCAAAAAGCACAATTTTAACTCAAACCAGAATGAAATAACATGGATACTAATTATGATGATTAGATTAACATAGATTGAAACCACTACTAACCAGAATATATAATAATAAATCTGATTTTTAAATGTCTTTTAACTGGGGGATCTCTGGGTCCGTACAGGCTAATGACTCCTGGCCTACATACATGGATTAGTTCCCACTGTTAAAACGGTGTTGCTACAAAAATCTTACATTTACATTTTACATTTACGCATTTGGCTGACGCTTTTATCCAAAGCGACTTGCAGTTCATTCAAGCATTTGATCCGTATGTGCGTTCATTGAGAATCAAACCCACAAGCTTTGTGCTGCTAACACAATGCTCTACCATGTGAGCTACAGGAGGAGGAGTAAAATAAATAAACAAATAAGCTGCGTATTATGCTTATACTACAAAATAATCGATAAGCGCAAAAGCAAGCTGTTGAATAAGCGCGCTCCTGTTTGTCTGAGTGGATATAATTTATCCTCACAGGAGTCTGATGGAACAAAAAAACACAGATGTACAGACTGTTGCATGGGGTATTGGTCGTTACGCAACCATGGCGAAGACGCGTACGCGTGTTTGTTTCTATGCGTGTCTGTGAGAAGAGGCAGAATACAGCGTGATGAGATTTCGTTATGTCTCCAGATGGCTGAGCTGCATTTGAATGAATCCCAAATGAGAAATTTTGCATACAGTTTACATGTGTGAATTCAGGCTCGGAGATAAGTCACGTCCATAAAGTGAAATTGGTGAAATTAAAGGGAAGGAAAATCTAATTTTAATCTCATTTCTATGTGCAAACTATTGTGTTCAAATTCATTCAGGCAGACATCTACGTAGATAAGCCTCTTACCTGCTCTGTTCATTTCCAAAATCTCCTCCTGGGCAACAAGAGAGCAATGATCACTCCTTAAGCTGTGGTGGGGCGAGTTCATGGCTGATTTGCAGTAATTGGGCGAGCCCAGCTGTGGGGCGCGGGGAATGTGCTTGTTCTTTTTCTTTGGTAGCTTCTGCTTAGCCATGGCTAGAGAGTAGTACATCCCAAAGTTATTGACAATGACAGGCACAGGCATGGCAATGGTTAAGACACCAGCCAGAGCGCACAATGCGCCCACCAGCATGCCCGACCATGTCTGAGGGTACATGTCTCCGTAGCCCAGCGTGGTCATAGTCACCACGGCCCACCAGAAGCCAATGGGGATGTTTTTGAAATGCGTGTGCTCGCTGGCACGCGGGTCATTGGGATTGGCACCGATCCTTTCCGCGTAGTAGATCATGGTGGCGAAGATGAGCACCCCAAGAGCCAGAAAGATGATGAGCAGGAGGAACTCATTGGTGCTGGCGCGCAGAGTGTGTCCCAGTACGCGCAGGCCCACGAAGTGACGCGTCAGCTTGAAGATCCGGAGGATCCGGACGAAGCGCACCACCCTGAGGAACCCTAAAACGTCCTTCGCCTCTGAAGAGGACAACCCGCTCAGACCCACCTCAAGGTAAAAGGGCAAGATGGCCACAAAGTCTATGATGTTGAGAGTGTTCTTGATAAACTTCTTTTTGTCCGGACAGAAGGTGACACGCATGAGGAACTCGAAGGTGAACCATACCACGCACACGCCCTCTATGTAGGTTAGGTAGACCACCGTCTCTGTCTCCTGGTGGATCCTGGTGCTGTTGTCGGGGTTAATGTACGTGCGGTTGATGATGGGGTTGAAGGCCTCGTGTGTCTCCAGGCAGAACGTGGTTATGGAAACCAGTATGAAGAACAGCGAAGCAAATGCCACCCACTGCAGAAAAGAGAGAGAGAGAGAGCGACGGAGAGAGAAAAAGGAAGTGAGAAAGAGACAAGAGGAGGAACGGGAGAAGAAAAACAGTGTTAACAAAAAGGTCAGTCCAAAAAAACAGCTTTCCATAGAGGTCAGTACATTTAAAGACTCAAAAAATCATCCAATTGGTCTGTCTTAGCGCAAAACATATCATTGATCTCATAGACATATTCTTAACCTTCTTGCATGTATATGGACACAGAGATGACATTTTCCTGGATCAGCATATTTTGTTCTGGAAAACCATTTCTGGAAAATGTGACCCTACTCCAGTCATAACCTACCATTAAAACCACAGAGAAGTGATAAACTGATAGAACGGTATACAAACCACCGACTGTAGCCATAAAGCTGACCCTAAAATGAAACCTAAATCTAACCATTAAATCTGATTTATGTATTGAACTGGGAACATCCTACCGGCTAAAGTCATGCTAACTGCATAAATACACAGGCCTATAGTCCTTCCATGACGGCAGCGCATTAATAATCCAGCACTGGTGATAATTGTGATAACGCGTGCCACATGGCAGCCGAAGGTGATTGACAGAGGCTTTTAAATTCTGTTTAACATCAATAAAGAATTACCGAAAATTACTCATCTGGAGAGCAAGGAGAAAACACTTCATAAAATGTAGGGTAGGGCAACCTAAGCAAATATATAATAAAGTGCAGGTGAACAAACAGTGTTAAAAACACACAGACTTTCCAATATTTCCTCTGACACAAGCTAATGAAAAGCTAACAGAATAACTCCTGAATCCATTAGAGCAGCGCTTGTGACATCACTGTCAGTTCTGTTTATATAACAACATACAGATCAATTCACATCTGTATGGTTTTTTATTACCACAAACCTGTGTTTTTATTGTTAGCAACCATAACCAAATGGCAAATCCAAAGCTGCTTTATTGTGGTAAACTCGCCAAAATATAACTAACCAGCTAAAGCCACCAATGACAAACTAAGCTGGAGAAAAATATCAACAGCTGAGGGCTCTCAAAACAGCCAGCCAAGTGTGGTAATGAGGCCAATGATAAAAAACAATAAACACAGCAATAACAACAGCCTGGAGCTGATGAGATCTGGATAAGACACAAGCCCCTCCCCTCTCGCTCACTCACTCTCTTTAGTGTTTGTTGGTACACACCAAGTAAATCATTTAATCATTATAAAACAAGGGGAAGTTAACAGTCTGATAGATGATAGTCAGCGTGCCACAGTTCATCTGATCTAAAACGGGCAAGTATCTTTTATTTTGACCATACACACTTGATTTTATTTATAAAATTGACATGAGGAATGTATTCTCATGTCGTTCACACATAGCAAGAGTTCTCCGCCTCGTACTGGGTTCTTACTCTTCTCACAGGTAAACAGAACATGGCCTGCAGAACATGGCCTTGTGTGAACCTCCCACAGCAAGTCCCACGCATGAAGTCATGCAGCAGGACCAGATGCTTAAGCAACACCTCCAACCACAGAGCAGCAACGCCACAGCTCAGCTGAAGATCGGTAACCAGCCAGGTTTAATGGATTCAGTGCATCGTGACACCCAAAGGAACATTCTCAGAACATCGGCTAACATTCTCTAAACGTTATCAAAGTTATCAAAAAACGTTCCTGCAGTAACATTAGTAATACACTTTTTAACGTTAAAAACATTATTCTGAAGTGGTTAGTGGTGCCTATTCCAAAAAGGAATAATGTTTTTGTAACCAGGCAAAAACATTACAACAATGTCTAAAAAACTGGATGTTTTGACAGTTCTAGAACTTTCAAAATAACATTTTCAGCGTTTTTGTTACTAAATGGAAACGTCGGGGGAAACATATATTAGCCTAAAATTGTTAGCTGGGTTGACCTTAAAGCAGACAAATACTGAATGTAGCTAGTAAGCAAATAGGAAATAGATTTTTCTACAATTTATGAGTAATGAAAAAAGTTAAGGAACACTCTATGGGTCTGTGTGGCCCCTGACATGAGCATGACAATGGAAATGTGATGTTTCATCATGCAATACTGTTTTGCAAAACTTCTTTTATAGAATGAAAATCACAGGTATGACATGCAAATAATTATCTCATCTTGGTTTTCATTGGACGTTACAATGCACCCGCACAATGGTCATTAGAACATAATACGTATATGTCTGTGAGTCCAGCTGTCTGAAAGTGAATGAGCAGTTCATGCAATGGTCATGGTCAATGGCTTTGTCTGCATAATTGCTTACCTGTGACATCATTTCTATTCTGTTTGCTGCAATCAGAATGATAAATTACCCCTGCTGGACTGTTTGAGCTGAGAGTCATGTTACCTGCCCATCATAGGTCGAAAGATTAATGACTAGTTACCCGAGAAAACAATGAAACACAAAGCAATGAACAGCGGATGGGCCTCAACAAAGCACACGTGTGTGTGGATAGACTGTGCCTGTCATGCATTATAAACAAAGGTATCAGCTATCTTTATGTATTTACAAATACACATATAGGCATATATGTGACCCGTGTTGGCACATTCTCCATTAAAATACTTGTGTAATGATGTATGATTTGAAAAAATGAATGAGCACCAGTCGTCAAGAAAAAAGCAGAACAAATGCCAATTTGTCATGCATTATTAAAACATAGGAAAGATTTAGGAAGGATAAGCATACAACTTAAGGTGATTTTTAGATGTTTAACTGCTATCTGGAGCGTTGGGATCGCTAGACAAGACTTACTGAACACATTTTTATGAAAACTTCAAATAAGACCAAAATTGACATTTTCACTTGTTTGGCCTGTTGCTCGTAATTAGTCTGTGCTCATTCCGACTCATTTTGCCAACACGGGTCACATGTACTGTTTGCTTAATTCAGGCAAATGACGGTATGGCATTTTGTTTAACTATTAAAAAAAGTAAATTAGTTTTAATTTCCTGTTGTGAAAGGTATTGAGTGGCTCCTTTGCGAAAGCTTTTCTGCTTCTCTTCAGGACAAAATGGAGGGATGGAAAGAGGGAAAGAATGTAAAAGAAGGAAAGAAGCTCAGAAATAACACACCATCCTCCCCCTTCTCCCTCACATCAGCTCTTTCTCTCATTCTCTTCCCAATGATGAAAGCTTATCACGTTCTCTTATATAACCAAACGCTGCCAAAACCGTGGGCACCCATTTTTGGGTCTGTATTTGTGAACTCATGTGTTTTTGAGTCTGTGGGGAAAGCCTGGGTTCAGTGTGTGTGTGTGTGTGTGTGAGAATGGGGCACTGCTGTGATTTCATTTTTTGGACAGTAATTTCCCACTGGGACAAGATAGAATTTCTCCCAGTTTATGGCCAGCTGCATTGATTATGAAGAAGCTGGTAGTAAAGATATTGTTTCCTTATGAAAACTACGACACACTTTCCAAATTACAGATTAATATACAAATCTCAAGTAATATACAGTATTCAGTAATATACAGACTCCATAATATATTTGGACACTTGTGTCTCAATGTTTTGCATAGATAACAAAATTCAAAACCAAGCGGCGTTTGCAAGCGATTGATGCCAGAGTTTTTTTCTAGCATCTAAATCGTTTATTTCTGTATTCTGATCATCATACGTTATCATTCACACGTCTTTTTCTGAATGAGGGGAAATGTTTACTATAAAGCTATTTTGTGATTACTGTAGCCAAACAAACATGTAAAAACAAGTGATCTCAGTACACTCCACTGCACGGTCATCATTATCTGCCTGTTGTACTCATGGTCTTTTGTTCTATATATCAGCAGGACATCTCTAAAGTGACACCCCGCATGAGTGGCTCTCCCTGGGTTGCCAACTGGCAAAGATAGGGTCAGAATTCAGCCCTCAAAGAACACTACTGAGACCATAAATGTCACAGGTCACGTTTGTTCACAGCTAACCATTTTAGGCTGTAAGAACTTTTCCATAACGTTTCCATGAAGTACCAAAAATGTTATAAAAGTTATTTTGATTTTATAAGTTCAGAGTGTCCGGTTTTTAGACGTTGTATTAACATTATTGCTTGGTCATAAGAACGTTATTTAAACCTGTTTTAATTCTGTCATGTTTATTAAACGTTACACTAACTACAGAAAAATAATGTTTTTGATACACCTAGAGGAACTTGTGGAGAATGTTAGGCAACATTCTAAGAATGTTTTCTGTTAGCTGGGTTGTCTGTGGGGAATGAAAAGAAATCAGTTGAGAGACAGAGGTTGCTTAACAACAGAAAAGCTCATGTAATTGGTCTTAAATACTGCTTATAGACTGTGCCAATAGCTTTGCAATCATTAGCACGGAATATCAGACTTATCTCAAGGAGATTATCTGTTTTTGTCTTCGGCTTCTGAGGTTAAACCTTTTGACCCCCTTTCACAACATGACATGCAATTCTTATGGGCATCTGGCACTTTTAAACCATCTCCATATTTGTGTTTGGGCGACAGTAAATCCACTCTCTGCCTCTTTCCAGGTTCTTACATAAGCACATGTCTATCAGTTAACAGTGCATTAGCAGGCTAATAGACAACGCGGAACCCCTTTCACTTCTATAATGTGGCATATAATTTACAGGACATTCAGTGAGGAAAAACGTAGGGTGGGGCTTGATTTTACTCATTAGAAATTGATTGGGCCGTAAGAAGTGGGTGTTCCCTACCGGATGAAGTCAGACCCAAATGAGTCTGCTGAAACGATGTCTAAAAAGCTATTTGGCCATTGGGTAACATTATCCAACAGCTGGAGGGGGAAGAAGTCATGTCAGCAAAAAGGAGTAAGTGCCATCAGCACAAAAAAGTTGTTTCAGAGGAAGAGCAAGTTATTAAATTTTGTTGAGAGATTTTTTTAAAAACACTCGCCAATTGAGTAGCTCAAAATTCGACCAAGAGCATGCATTAAGAAATAAATACCCTACATTTTGGTTTCAAAAGACGTACTCTAATTTCCTGTTCTCCTTTGTGTGCACGTCTCTAAATTATGTATGCCAAACATTTTTACACAGGCACGAAGTAGAGCAGAGGCATAAAAGGTCCTCGCAACTTCCTGTGTGTGCGCTAGCAAGCTTGACACTGAATCCAGATAACAAAATTCCATTAGCTTGCAATAATTCATAAATATGTTCCACTCATGCGTTGGATTATCCAGTGTGTCCGGTCAGTGGAAATGACATGTGTGCAGAAATGATTACTGTTAAGTGTGCATTAGACGTTGCTGTTATGCCTTTAATGTCTCCTCAGAGCAGAAGTGGCCATCTCCACTGATTTGAGATTAATGGGATAAGGGGCGCAGGCCACTCTAGAGGAAGTGAGAGCTAAACCTTTATTATTGAATGTATCAGACATATTTCTAAAGTCCTTAACCCCATTAGGAAAGTTACACATTAGGCATTACAAATGGCTGAGATGCAGTAACTTACTCCATTACTTTATACCACAGTCACCACAATCACTTCATTTAGCTTGTATTGGATTATGACAGTACAGAGATTTGATTGTGATCGACTGTGACAGCAGTTCATTCAAACTTTTCCTCCATCAATTAATTTAATTGCCCTCCTAATCTTTCATCGAAATTTAAAAATGTGTTTCCCCTCTGGATCGGCAAAGCGTCTTGAATGATGTTAGTCTGGCGATTTGGGCGGAGCTAGAGACCTTAACCACTCCCCTCCAATAATTAGTCTGCTGGAACCTATGAAACTCCTACTTTTATACAGACAGTCAATACCCAGTGAAAAAATACAGGCCACGCCCCCTTTTTTCATTTCACTTTGAATTATGTCAGAACACTAAATTTGGTTGTAGCTTCTGGTTCAAATTTATCACGTTTATTCATCTTTTAAAATGAATAAATCTATATGATGCCACTGATGGGTTTTTATAAGCTGTATAATTCAACATCATTACAACATCATCACAACAACATTTCAAGTTGCTTAATCTGAATGAGCATCTTGTGCAAAAACCAATTGTTTCCTTATTATCTTCATTCTTTTCTCTTTCCATATTCAAGATGATGAATTAGCTCTGCTGAACCGTTTGGCATGAGAATCATATTACCTGACGTATTGCTGAAAACGGGCAGTGACTCTGCCTCAACAAAGCACACATCATTGATTGTATGTAAATGGCCTTCGGTCTGATTACGCTCAGTAATAATCCATAAACTGCATTTAAAAGAAAGGCATCAACTATCTTTCCCTATTCTCACAAATACGTTCCTTTTAGTTCTAAGCATGATATAAGCAGAAATTGGGGGGGTGACAGGTGGCTTCAACTAAATGACCAGTTCAAGCAATACCGTGTTCAAATACTTTGTCAGCACGATTGTGTACTTCTCTATTTTCCTCTATTTTCTGCATTCAAACTGATGAATTGGGTTGAGAATCAAGTTACCTCATTGTAGGGCAAAAGAGTAAAGGCTAGTTATCTGACACTCTCTTGGAGCAATAAACAGTGACTAACCAAACACACTAAGCACATAGCATTGATTGTGTTTGGACAGGCTGTGGTCTGACTTGCATTAAAAGGCAAAGTATAGGCAATCTTTTGCTATCTTCACAAATACACAATTTATATCCTGTCCTGTATCTTAAACCGGAAGCCTCAGGCCATTGTCCAGTGTTCTGTATTCAAAACTCTCACTGTACTGCTCAGTGTTGTACAGTATGTTCTGTTTTGGCCTTTTATAGCTACCATAAATGTAATATCTAGATTCTCAATTAAATAGTTAGATTCTGAATTAAAGCTTCAATCTGGTTAAAAACATAAAACAATCAGTTATTGAGCAAGTACATAAACAGATCAGTGTTCAAAACAGTCACTTGCCTAACCCGGAATCACAACGGTAAGTTTATAATAATGATTTATAATTTGAGCTGTCGGGTCTGATATCACAGGAAATGTCAGTCTGACTTGTGTTTATGTCACATCTGTAAACAGAAAGAAGAAGATCTGGCCATTAAATCGCGCGTGTGGGTGCTGCAATGGTGGAGCGCTTGTTGCTTGTTTTTACAGCAATTGTTTAGAATTTAAACTTGTCGTCCACGTTAGGAAAATAATTATGCAAGCAACCTGCAATTTTATGTTCCGAACAGAGATGGCGATAGAGAGGCAACAGTTATGGATTGCGGCTTCAGCCGTTTTGATTTTGAACAGTTGACTTTCATGTCTTTTTTGTCATAGGTTTTAATTCACAGTTTACAGTATTTGTTTAGTTCGCTTTCAGCCCCTGGTGCGAGAGACTGTTTTAAATAACATTCAGGAGCACAGGGTGACATACATTGCTCTAGGGCGGATTTGCACGTCCACCTGCTTTCAGTAAAATCTACCATAAAACTAGAGCTCTTTGCATTCGACTGCCCCAGTTTGAGTGTTTAACACCCAGTTCTCATGGCCCACAGGACCGAGGCTATCCACAGTTGCAGGGTCTCTAGAGCCACTGCCCTGCAGCTTTTTAAAGGGGTGTCTTGCTCTACTTACTCACAGACAGATTTGGGGACGACCGGGGTGGGGGTAGTAAAAAATTATCGGTGCCCTAAAAACTGAGATGGATAGGAGTGTGTGTGTGTAAATTACAGCAACTGTATAATAGTCTTATGCAGAGTGTTCTGAGAGTTTTGCTGTAATTTTTAACAATTGATTCATTTGTGTTTGTCAAGGTCAACTCTCAGAGGTCTCAAGGTCTACGCTCAGAGACCACAATGGCCTCATTCTTCTATTATCTACCCTTCTGGCTATAGGCTAAGCATGATAAGTAGTCCCTCACTTCGTGTCCTTTTGCGAGAAGATCATTTTCAGTGGAATGCACCGGAGGCGGGCCAGCATACAGTGTCAAGGTACTCCACCCTGTCTCTCTCCAGTAATTAAGACGGCCTGGGCTCGGCTCTGCAGTCTAATGAATGTTAATCACTGTAGTCTTCCTCTGGGGCTGAGCTCTGTTCTGCAATTATAAAGCAAGAACCCGTACGAACCTCACTCATAAGTATCATATGGAAATTCAGATAAGAGGCAGGTTACACGTCTGACAACAGCTGTCTGTCTTATCTCTAGCCATTGTTATTTCCTAACAATGAAAGTGAATGGTGACCGAGGCTGTTCGTCTGTAGCATTCTGTCTTATGTGTTCTGCTAAAGAAACAAGTCAGACAGATTTGGGAGTGACAGCATAGGTATTAATGACAAAATTTTCATGTTGAAAATTTTCGTGTCGTGTTGAATTTCTGTTGGTTTGTCTTACTTTGGGTTCAGAGTCACTTGCAGAAGTAAATAAAATTTAAAATTGTAAAACTGTAAATAAACTTTTTTATATCAGTCCTATTACAATCTTACACATGGATCTTATTGTATAAATAAATATGCATCTATTACACAAACGCCTCCATGCTTTGTTCTGTCCCCAATAACAACTGGTATTTTAACACAGTAAACTAGAATTAAAAATAGAATTAAAAGATGAAGAGGATTACTTATGTTTAATGTTGACTGTGGTTGGACAGATTAAATGCAATAAGGGTCAAATGTCAAAATAGTTAGTTTCCATTATGATTGTTTCAAGATTTATTAACATTAGTCTCACTTGATTATGTGTGTTTAACATTTTGTAAAGCACTTTTCTACATTTCTGACAAATGCTTGAGTCTGTCCTTTACATTAACTTTCATGTTTGGATGATGCAGCTAATCTGATATATGCTTTTGTTTTTTAATACCATCACATTAAAAGGCTGTGATGAGAATTATGGGATGAGAACTAGGGACTGAATTTCTTGATACCAGATTATACCTTGTCTTTTATGTTGGTTCTGCAATGACGGGTTCCTCTCCTGCATAATTCCTAAACCCCCTTTGATGTTGTCTCCATGGCAACCAAAATGCATTTGATGTGCATCTTACACATTTGGCTGCGATTCACGCTGCTGCATGCAGTTTAAAATTTAAATTCTGCCTCAGCGCTAAATTCTCTCTCATCCGCTTCTTCATCTTTATAATCCAAAACCTTGTTTTCTGTACAGTTTACTATTTTCTACGTGTTTACTATCTAAATCACTTTTTAAACACGTCTCCTCGACAACTGTGCCAAGCCATCAAAGCCAGTCAATATTATCTATTTAAATTAGACTCTATTAGCAAAAACAAACCATCTCCTAGGTCTGTTCTGGCTCCTAATTAGCCTGTCTTGAGATCAGCCAGGGAGCGAGGCAAGGCAACGGTCCTGTTGTGGGGTGAATGATGTAGTGTGGAGAGGCAGGAGAGTGTTCAGAGTTTGTGAGAGAGTCAGAACAATGGGCGAGCGGGTCATGGCTGGAGGGAGTCTGTTGAGGTGAAGGTGATAATGTGTGAATCCTCTCTCTCTCTCTGCAGGTACAGAAACAAGAGTCGGTATAATACACCTGAAGAGGGGAGTCTCTGAAACCAAACAACCTAAACAGCCGGGCATCAATGGAATACTGTAAAAGACCAGCGATTGACCAGAATAACTAGATAACTAGAGAGAGAGTGGCTAGTATAATGCCCGTATATATGTGATTTATGTTAACAGTATTTAATTATAGCAAATGAGATATGAACATAAATACTGACATTTATACAATAATATTTTTACATAACATTTACTCAAAATGTACTATTCACGCGTTTTATTAGATTTTGGAACATACACAAGGAAGAGTTAGCGCTGCTATTATTCATCCAAGGCAGCATGGTATATATCTGTCAGATTATCACTGAAAAGACGTTTGTAATGTATAACAGCCCGTCTTTTATTGCTTTAATTACTCAAATGCATATGACACCACATTCCATTCCATTCTCGTACCGTTTTTTTGCGCTCAATCTGAACTCAAACCTGATGTTTATCGAACAGCTGCAGCAGTCATTAATACATTCTCATTCCCCTATAAACTGTGACCTGGATCTGTGTTTTTAAAAAACCCAATGGCCTGATTAACAGGAAGCGGTACGTTCTGCAATAGTCCTGCAGTACAATTTCTTATATTAATTTTTTTCAAGGTTTTGTTAACCAGAGACAGATGTGGCTGAGGTGTGACAATCGTTTTGCTGCTTACAAGAAAAGTACAAGACAAGATATTTGGATTAGAGCTATATTAACATGTTTGTTTGTGGCAAAGGCTTCTATCTAAAGCACTTTTCGGTGCATTCAAGGTATACGTTTTTATCAGTACGCGTGTGCCCTGGAAATCAAACCCACAACTAGGGATGCTCCGATCGATCGGCCGAAGATCGGTATCGGCCGATAATCACATTTTATGACTCGATCGGTACTCGTTAAACTGCCGATCTTAGGAACCGATCACAATTGATGACGTCAATGCGTGACGTACACGATGAGTGGGGACGTAAATGTTTTTGTCTCATATTAAGTATCCTGATGTGCATAGTGTTATGCATAAACCCCATTGTAAAGGCATATTAAAATGTTCACTATATAATAAATACTTCTTTGTGATTATTTAGTACTCTGTTAAAACAATAGTTACATTAGATAAATTACTGTAAAAAAATAACAAATATATAACAAAAGCAACATTTATAGTATTACTTTATCTGAAAAAAAGTTAATGGTGATCAGAGAGCTTATATA
>JAZGTI010004537.1:0-27814 GCA_036877585.1 Botia kubotai | reverse complement strand
TCTGATCATCAGTTTCCATAAGGTTGATTATTTCCGACTGCAGATTCACAGTTGAAACACACACACTGGTAAAGAGGGGCATTGAATCTTTAAAGGTCAGTCTTTAAAAGCCATGAGTGCGAGGTGACCTCATCCCAGCTTACAATTTTAGGTTGTAAAAACGTTTTACTAACATTTCAATTATGTAATAAAAAAAACATCAAAACGTTATTTTAAAGTTGGAATTCTAGTTCAAATTCTATGTCAATTAATCTTTTTTCGTTTGAATTTAAATCTGAGAGAACCTTATCTGTGAATACTGTATATATTCACAATCATAACTGGCAGGTCTATCAATGCTGCATCTCTGTCTTTGATGTGAATGGCTGTTGACACTCAGTTGACATGCTAGTGTTTTATGAAGGCATCTGTGCTTAACCCTCTTTAAAAGCTATTTATTCTATTATAATCTCCTGTGGTGCCCCAGCAGTGATTTGAGTCCCCCTCTGGGGACTTGAATTTGAATCTGTTTATGTGTGTATGGAATGTAGGGGTGTGGCCCCCACAGACAATGCTCCATATGGAGACCCGATGGAGAGCAGGAGAGGGAAAAACACAGATGACACTGAGTTTGACACACTGAGTGATTCACAGAATTATACCGAACAGCTTCTTAAGGCGAGTTATTTAAGGTGGAGAGGTCCTGCTCAGTGGAGGCCTGGCACCAGTCCATACACACACACAGACACACCCACACTACTAATAATCCATGGCTGCTTTTCACTGATAGTATTTGAAGAGGCTCATTATAAAGACACACACTCACACACAGTTCTTTAAGCCCTGTGGGCAGCCGCCCTGGCACCCCTCCACCTGTGTGTCTGTGTGTTGGGCTCTAAACTTCAGGCAGGGAGGGGGAAGGTTTAAGACAGCTGCCCCCCTCTGCCAAAGCCAGCCTTCTCCTATTGGGTATCAATTCTCCTGCTTGGGCATCATCCCTCGCTCCATTTCATTCTCTTCTCCTCCACGTGGCGCATTCACTCCAAACACACTTCTTTCTCTTCGACACAGACGTCTCACGAGTTTTCACCATGGAAACGGTGGCGCTGTGCACAAGCCCTATTCAGCTCGGTTCGTTCTATGCACCCTTTCTCTCTCGCTTTTCTTTCTCTGGTCATATTATTCAGCATCAAATGGCAAGCTGTGTTACACACACGACAGCTGGGCGACATCTTGGGCCTGGAGCCCATGCCCTGAATACACATTGAACTTACTGAACCTTCTGTAAAAATCCTGAATTATACTCACTATAATCAGTCGGCATTTGAGTTTTTAGCTCTTAAATTCTAACTAAACACGCAGTTCAGCACAGCTGCAGATTCAGGTCAGTAGACTGTTGTGTGCACCACAGCGATTACTCTTCAGGGTTGTGGTTGTTGTTTTGCTGCAGAAACTGTTAGCAAAACTATATGCTGCATATATAGCTGCAGTGTCATGCAGCTGTATGTCACTGTTGAGCAGCATTATATATTATATGCTTAACTTAACTTTATACTGGACATTATAAAGCTTTTATAACTGGTGAGACTGGAATAATTAAAAGAATAGTTTACACACATTTTAAATAAACACACAATTTAATTAGTTTCTTATTGACTTGTGTGATTTTTATTAAAACACAAAGTTCAAATATAGGTAATGTATAGTCAATTTGTATCCCTGAATTAATATATTAACACTGTACAGGCAATTGGTTTAGTGTGTGTTTTTATAATCCCTCTATTTAGTTACGTGCTTATTTGTTAATCTTTCGTTTGATCAAGAAATCTTCTCCTTATGTTTGATCAAGAAATGTTATAGGCTACTTGATTTCATTCTACCGACGATTCTGTATGTAAACGCCCTTGTTCTGATGAAGGCCTAAACGCACATTTATTAACTGATATTTACTCCCCACTAGTGTTCAAACTCAGACATAGCATCTCTCTTTCTCTCTCCCTCTGTATTTGATCATAAACCATAAAATCTCATAAGCGTCACACATTTCGCACTTGTGTGTGACGCAAATACACATAAACGTGCATTTGAATACATCTTCTTCATTACATCCATTAGTATAAATATTTTCTGACAGATACATAGTGTTTTGTAAATGTTTGCGCCACTGGATGGCAGTGTTTTCAAACGATCTTACTGATTCATATCTCATGATATGATTATGACGTTACCAGCTAAAAGGCAACGTTCTTCGAACGTTTTGAAGTCTTAATGAATTTCAAAATAAAAATTTTAACATTTTTGTAATTTAATGGAAATTTTAGGGAAACTTTCTTACAACCCAAAATTGTTAGTTGGGTTGGATTCTGAATACCTCTAAAAGTACTTGTTTTATGTGACTGAAAAATACCTACATTTCTTAAAATGAAGGTCTACATGCAAAATCAAAATTCCTGTGTATTCATGGCATAAAGAGAATAGAGCGTGTTTGTCTATAGTTTAATACCTTTCCTTTAAAATCAATAAGTTAGAGAGAAAGATAGAGAGAGAAAGAGAGAACATGCATGTTGTAAATTTGGCTTTAGGCTTTGGTGCCATGCCTAATGAAGCCACGGAGGGAGTATTCTGTTGCTATGGCAACCTTTAGTCACTGAGGCCAAAGAGTTTTGTGGGGCCATGATTGGCGAGGCATACGCTCCGTCACTCACAAGACAGACATACCTCTCCAAGCATGATACTGATGATGATGTAATAATGGACATAATGTTACTGTACCACACTAAACATTGACAGCTGATCTGACTGATAAAAATCAAAGAGTAAGAAACTTTAGGTCAAATGGCAGTGGGGGTCAGAAACACACAAAGCGATAGTGTTGTGTTACAGTGATGGTCCACCCAAATATAAAAATTGGGCACCCACAGACTTGCATTTAATAAATAAGAAAGCACAATTGTTTCGGCTAAAAATGGTATTGCTCTACTTAAGAAAAACGTTACCTACCTCTTGGATGGCCTGAGTGTAAATTCCATGTATAACTAATTTTCATATTTGGGTGAACTATCTCTTTTAGTATAAATAGTTTTTATGTCTTCTCACATATATGTATATGTGTAGCTGTATTTGTGAGCTCCAAAAGTACTCATAATGGAATATCCAACCAAATTGTGAGGACATTTTATTGATTCTCACTAGACTAAAAGTTTAAAAGCCAATCTAATAGGCTAGGTTAGGTTTTTTATCCACTGACATAAAATCAATGTAAGTCTATGGAATGTCCTTATTAAGGCAATTTCAATTATATTGAAACAATTGTGTATGTGTGCATGCGTGCCAACTTTTTTAGCCTCTAGTGTTTATATGGTGGGCACAAGGGAATGATGAAAATCTTATGATTTGACTCTTGGGTTAAGGACAGGAGGTGATGTACAGTACAGCAGTGCTTCCCAGCCCTGGAGGAACACTCGCTTCACAATATGATTGTTACCAATGAGCTAATGAGTAGAATCAGGTGATTGTTTGGGGGATTGTTTTGAATTTCATGTGTACTGTACAAAGCACCTGTTTTCATCAGAATTGATACAGGATCCTAGAAGTCCCGTTTCTAAACCTGTTCCCATTATCAATTTGATCATAACTGAATGTTATGACATTTTAATATGGTGATTAAATGCATATTGACAAAAAAATATAACCACAGGCACATCACAGAAAAATATTTACACTCAAAAATGTCTTTGTCATTAGTAATGAATCCACAAAAGCTCATTATGAGTGTTTTTTTTCTTTGTCTTTTCACTGTGTTCATGTACTGATGTTGGCAGGTCTACAATTCTGCCAGTAATGTAGTGTGTGTGTGTGTGTGTGTGTGTTATTGTGTGTGTGTGTTATTGTGTGTGTGTGGAATAGAATCAAGCAATGTTCACTCAAGTGTTTCTGGGTGATTTTGGTTGATAGGCTATTTTCCTCCTCTATACATCTTCAATCACTCCATCCCTCCTAAAACACACACTCTCACACACCCTAAGAACACAACAGTAATACAATTCTTCTTTCCTCTCCTGTTTTAGACCTCTTTTTTGTATTCTCCCATTTTCTCATATTTTCTCTTCCCTGGTCTTTCTGTCTGGCTCTATTTTCATCTCTCCCTTCATCTCTCTATTCTCCCATCCCTGCGGTTTGTGGATCAATATCAGAGTATTTTTGATCCGGATATCGGATAAAAATTCTCTCATGTTTATGGTCCCTGTCACATCACAGCTTTGTGAGGTGGGGTCATAACCCACAATGCCTTGTCTCGCACAAAAAGTTGGAATGGGGTTTGGGAAAAAAGAATATAAGGTATTTGCTGTACATTTTTGCTAGAGGTACTTATATGTGTGTTTCTAAGCATACTGTACATTCCTGTCAAGCAGGAAAGTATGATTATGTAATTACTGGATGCTGGTGGTTGAGTCACATCATCACGAAGACTTGTGTGTGGATGCATCGTGACATCCGCTTTGCACATCACATATCCCACGTAAAACCTCTTCAGTGTAAGATGTACTTCACATCGATTGGGTGTATGGGGCGGTCTTTAAAGGTTAAGAACCCAGAATGGGTGAGAAGATCTGAGCACATCATGAGAATCCCTCTCCAGCTTTGCCAGCATTCAGCTGTACGCTTCACCTCATGTTGCTCAAGGAATATTGCATTGGTTTGAGTGTTTACCAGGTACCTTTGGGTAACATTACTACAGTAACCATATGTACAGAAGCAGAAATAATTACAAATGTTATACTGTATGTCAATCGTCTCTGACACATGCAGTTGAACTGTTGTTGATTATATATACGGAATACACAAACACAGTATCATCAAGTCCTCTTTTCTCATTTATGTTCAAAATCTTATTCTCATTACTGTAATTTATATGCAGTTTTTAATAAAAAATATTGATTTACAGTAATGATAACCTAAAATGGATGATCATTGAGAATAGTAAGCATTACAAAACTCATAAGTACATCATACATATGTATTACAATAATGAGAATTTAGAGAGTGAACAGTCATGAAAATAATGTCAATGCAAAAATTCCTAATTGGGGAAATATAACCCTAACATATTTCACCCAAACAGTTACCCAAACAAAAAAAAATGTAGTAGCAGATACAATAATCATTCATTATATCAGTAATTCCTGTTTTTTCAATAAAGTTCTAAATTTGGTAGCCATTTGCCCACATTATCAGCAATACTGTACTCTTTATATCAACATACACACACACACACACTGTTGTGTGGGGACACCTGTGTGTTGTTGGCCTCCTGAGGCTCTTTGATACGTGCTGGGCTTTAATCTCCACGCTGTGCTCTTGTGCCTTTGAAGTGCTAATCTGAGGCACCTCCCCTTCCTCCTCACAACACGGACACACATTCACGGTCAGCCTGTGGTCAGGACAGCCCCAAGCCAGCTGGCCTGTGTACAAAACACACACAGATATAACAGAACACATATGCTATAGAGACACACACACAACCTGCTGTTATTGTAAACACCCATAGCTCTAGCAGGTTGTTGATATTCATCTAGTAGTTTATGTTGTTCATGCCATTTTGGATAGCAGTCATCACTAATTAAAAAGTACCATGGTGTTACCATGGTGTTGTAGACATAAACCAGATGTACCAATACAATGTATTGTTTGTGTAGTGTATTATTAATGTAATACTCTAATAAATTATTGTAAGTAAAAGTTGTGAAAGTGATGAAGAGCAAAGTCTAAAAACGTGTCTTTGTACCTAAAAATTGTAAATAAAAATAAATTCACTTTAGTAATGGTGTATGTAATGTCAAGACAGAACTGATTATAAGGGTAAAAGTGCTTGTTGGAGAACTAATTGAGCTGCCATAAGAAAATAAATGAAAGAGAGACCTATGAATGAAAAATGGAGAGAGAATATTTATAGCAGCATGTATATGAAGAATATAAGTTTATGCGGAAAGTAAAAAAGACATGTATTAATGAGGGAAGAGAGCACAGTGATGGATCACCTCTCTTACCTTCATCTGCTTTTGTCTGTCTGTCTGTCTCTCTCTCTCTGTCTTTTTGTCCCTTTTTTTTCTCACCAGCCTCTCTACAGATGAAAAAGAGGTGGAACCTGCAAGGTGGTTGTCACGGGCCTTTTCTTTGCCCTTGAGGAACCGTGCGGTTGCTATAGAAACTAGGTCAGGGCTGCTGCATCCAGGGACTCAGAATGCGTATATGACAGGTGTATGAAGAGGTGGTGAGGAGAGGAGGGATCGAGGTAAAGCGGGAAGAAGATTGACGAGGATGAGAGATGAAACAGCATGTTCCTGTGCTTTATTTGAACGGAAGTTTGTTTGGAATAAACCCACAACATCCCACAGCTATGCAGCTGTGCACTTCTTCTAAGATCAGTTGTAAAACTGATGTAAAACTGAAAGATAATCATCAAAATGAACAAGCATACTTGTAACACACCCAATAAATGCGACAGATGACAAAAAAATAACAAGTGTTAAATAATAGGTCACAGTGTCGTTGTTTACAGTTGTAAAAGTACAGAAAGGGCCACAATACTTCAACTGAAACCCAACCTTTATGTTAAAATCGGCAAACTTTAAAAGTTTAAAGAAAGGGTGGGGTTCCAGACACCATTTTACAACTGTAGCCTTTAGAACTGTAGTCTGTTTTAGCTATTATCTGATCTCTGGTTTGGGCTTACTCTAGTATACCATACCTGTCCTTTGACTTTATTAATATTTCTCAATATTACAAGGCATGAAATTACATTGATCAATAGGCTCAATTTAATAAATATGTATCAATCTGTAATGGTAACAGAACCATGCATATTAGCGCTAACTTTTTCTGTGTGCTCAGGTTTTTGTCAGGCTGTAGACTGCTTATGGCAGATGTGCACCGATTAGGCAATAGATGAGCCAACGGCCACCAAACATCCAACATCAATGTCACTGCCTCGGGCTGTCTGCTCGCATGCCAATCTGTGAGGAACAGCCTCCTTTGTCCCCGATTTACCCCACACTGAGAGAAATATTAACAAAAAGGCAGACAGTTTGAACCACACACTTCTTCTGCATCAGGTTTTCAGTCTGCAGGAGTAGACAGTTGTTGTATGAGTCAAATCATTGAGATCTTTTCTCCTAGCAGCAGTTTAGAAGGTTCTCAGCAGGAACCAGGACCATTAACCTCGGTGACTCATGAGTCACTAACTTCTGCTCTTTTCTTAGAGACCACAAGAGGTGCTTGAAATGACAGAAAAGACTTGTTAACTCTGTGTGTCACCTCTAATTCTCAGTACTTGTTCCATACTGCGTATGAGGTCACGGGTTTTGCCCCCTGTCACACGTGTACAGTAATCATCAAGAAAGACAGCTTACAATTTGGAGCTCATCCACCTCCCGTAGTGAGCTTCAGGAATCTCTGACCACAGCAGAGGAGGATGTGTTTGTCACAGAGTACCAGAAAATGAAATGTGAAATGTGGGGTTCTGGTCCACAGCTCAAGGCTACATTTTATTCTGTCTATTAGATTGTTTCGCGATACATAAGTTTAGTAAGGTTCAAAATGAATTAAAATTAAATTTTACACAGACAAATATACACATTTAGTACATTAATATACTATATATATTTTTATGACAAAATAAATACATTCTTTTTTAGATGTCTTTTTATTAAGGGATCCTGAAGATGAATCTTGTTGACCATCATTAGGCAGGCTGATCTTCTGAGCTAACCTTTCTGTCACAAAATAAACAAATGGCAAATCATGACCTCAGCAATGAGGGTCAGAGGCAGACATTTGCCCTAATTTGATTAAACGGCCTTTGATATAAAATTGCTTTTTCTGTTTTAAAGGTCAAGATGTGTGGGAAAGGAGAATTGAGGTTATTGTGTGATAGTGCCAGACTGACCTGATTGGTCAGTCTGTTTTTTGATACCTTTCTCATTGATCCAGTCAAGTCACCCCTCTTCAAACGCATGTTCCATCCTTGCTTAATTATTACCATTGTTGATTAGCTGGCTACCAAGATTCCAGCTCTCATGACTCTAATTAATTTGTTTTCCTTACAATGGTGGGCGGCTGGCAGAGAAGAGACAGAGGGCTGGGAGGGTGTCCTTTAAGACAGGCGGAAAGGTCGTTATAGCATTTTTCTCAATCGCTCCAAATAATGGATGAAGACTAAGTGGGCTTGTGTGTGAAAAACAAAAGAGAAGTTTTCCTGAGGTGGCAATATTGTGTAGGTTTGAGAGTGCGGTATAATCAGGTGTTGATGTTTCACTGCTTACATTGCATTTCCATGAACAGTGACACCTTGGGACACTGGAACAGACTCATCAAAACCACAGATATGATTTTGTCCACATGAAACTACATTGGCATCTTATTACAACTCACTACATTTTGATGAAAAAATATTTCTTTTATGTTTGAAATAATGTGCACATAAATTGTGCCCAGTTGGACTGGGACCAAGGTAGATTTTGATTTTAAAAGTAAATTTTCTCAAAAACTTTGAATGCAGTGACAGTGAACATCCCCGTTTGTTTTAAATGACCTGTTTAGATCTACACAACAGCACTGATTCAAACAACAGCGTGAGTTGGGGGCAGAACTATTTAAAATGCTGTTTAAAAAGTCAAAGGCTGGACATAACAGAAAGGGTTCGCTGTATTATGCATCAGCTATTTCTGATCACTTCCAGAATAACATGTATGCAACAGTGGGGTGGATAGCAAGACAGCAGCCCACAGTGATAACCAACTGTTAACCAAATGCCGCCCATCTCCAGTAAGCTGCAAGACCCCTGTAAACCAGATACCCGCTGCTGTAGTCTCAGGATGTTGGGACCAGCCAGTTATATGGACGTTCCTCATATGGGGAGAAAGGTTTGGAGTGCTAGGACACCGTGATGGACATGCACGACATGTCTACTGATGATCCAGTCTGACACAGAAGATGTGTGAAGGTGAGTCAACAATTACAGCCTTCCTGTGGCTGAGTGGCCAAGGAGATTCAAAGGAACTGTGACGCAGAGGACAAATGAGGACCACATAAAAAAGTATTACATGAGAGAGGAAAAACATTGGCATGTTATGTCACAGTGTGTTTGACAATTTGTCAATCAAACAATTGTCTAAGTGTCAATAGAGCTTGTTAAGAGAAAAAACAAACACAGTTAAAAAAACAACTACAGGATGTTTATCACACATGGGTAAGTCACCTCAGGTAGCCATTTTGGCAAACCTGGGTAGGTAATGTAATTTATTACATTTCCCTGCAAAATCCCTGGAGTACTATCAAGGATAGTCTACAGATCTGAAGAAAATTGCGTTTAGATTTGAACAAATTATGATTATTTAGTGATCACCACAATAATCCTATGATCTATGATTCCTATGCGGAATTATGCTCTCACTTTATCTGCTAACAAGTTACTCCTGCCGTTTGTTCCAAAACTGCAAACAATAAAAATAAACGTATTTACTAATACCAATAGACAAACATGCAAAAACAGACTGTTTGGTTAATTAAAACTTTAAATGTAATATTTACATAATCATTTTTTTGACAAGTGTAAATGTGAATGAATAATACAAGCCTAGATCTATAAACACTAACGTTTTCTCTGTTGGCACGCTGCCATACCCGCAACAAGGTGCAACAAGCGCTGTTTTGTTAGGTATGCGGCAACGAGCGCTATTTGACTGACGTCTCAGACTGTCGAATTATAAACGAGTAATTTTAAACAGCGGCTATAATCTTTAAATTTGTCCAATCAGATGGCGCATTAGGCGGTGCTTATGCAAATGTGTTGGCAAGGGAAACGAAACTGCTCCATTCATCCTCCTCATCACAGAGAAGAAACAAATAGGTGGCGTTTTTCTGTTGAAGTACAGTTTACTGATCCAACCGCAGGGGTGCAAGTCACTTCAGCGATAAATAAAGGACCGGATAGTTTTCTTACCATATTTGGGTGAGTAAGGCTTTTCTGTGTTGAAATTGTTACCTATCTACCTTCTATTTCATATGACGTCTAACGTTCGCATTACTCGTTCAGTGTTCGCTGAATATAGCATTAGATACAATGCTATTGACACTTGATTTATTAACCCACAGACTAAACAAAATGAATAAATTGTATTTATTATTTTCTTTTCTATAAAGAGAGGTATGTTTTTCACGAATCTTCCACTAAAACTTAAAATAAATAACACTGGAAGTGAAACGGATTTGTTTAGTTTTATTGATACATCGACATGTGTTTACATAAACGCCAATAAAGTTAAGATATTAAACTGAACGGAATATAAATTTGGACATTAAATATTTAAAGTCAATATTTACCATAAGGTCAGTGTTGTGATTGTTAATTTGCTCATGTTCAAATCAGTACGTTTTAAATCAATACTTTAACCTGTGATTTATGCACAGATGTGTGAGTCTGATGTTTATTTAGGAATTATTTTATTAACACAATGGGTTATTATCATTAAGGTAATAGCTCGGTGCCAGAAAAGTTGACTGCGTGAATGTGAGTCAGTGTTGTGTCAGCGCAATGCCACACATGTATGAGCAGAACACCATGGCTGTGTCTCAAAACCTAGTGAGCCTTGGGCAACATTTCATTTTAACATTTCAGGCACTTGCAGCATTTCTGGGCATCATAGGTACTTTCAGTACTTTGGTCATTACAGATACATGCAGAATTTAGGGCATTTTTAGTGTCACATGCAGCATGTTTTGGTCAATTTAGCATTCTGCATTGTTTAGTCATCATTAATTGGTGCATGGAGAATTTTAAGCATGGAGAATTTCTGGCCATTGTGTACAGCATATTTGGGCATCACAGGTGCTATAGACTTTTGGGCACACATAGGTGTATGCACCATTTTTGACATCACACCTATGATGCCCAAAGATGCTGGATGCATACATGATGCCCAACATTGCTGTCTAGGTATGGTGAACACTAGCTTTTAAGACACAGCCCGAATGGTTCCAACCTTGTCTCTGTAAATGTGTATTTGCGCAGCTCTTGATTTTACATTGTTGTTTAAACAGTATGCATATAAACTAAAAATAATTTTAAAATAATTGCTTGTCACAAGCCATTTTGTGGTTTATTCACTGGTCACTGATTACCACTGAACTGGCACTAAAATGATCAGCAGTTGTGAGAACCTCAGTTGGTTTGCCAATGGCAATGTTTGTATTTTTGCTGCCATTTGGACTGGACTGGAAGTGGCTATGAAGTCCCAATGAGCTCAGTGTGTCCACTGCTCATTAAGCTCAAATAATGATGAAAGTGAATGTGATTATGTATGCATCAGCCGCAGATGAAACATGTCAGAGGGCTGGAGAGTAGGGTGATTTCAATCCTTAATTTGGTTGACCATGGCACACCTAAACCACTCAAGGTGTGGACTAGTTATAAATCTTATTTTGGTCTTAGATTTTAATGGTCTTGTGGTAGACAAAAGTAAGACCAATGTATCTGTGCCCTTTAAAAATGCATTTGTTGAATCAAAAAGACTCATTACCAGTAAAAAAGACTCATTACCAGTAAATGAAGGATTCAGAGTTTATGCTCTTATTCCACAAAACACAAAGGGAATTTTTGGAAACAGGAATTTTTGTAGAACCTTTGTGCAGCTCTTTTCATAACTTAGTGCTTACTGATCATGTCTGTCCCAAAAAGACACATAAACATCCATTAGTCTTGCACTATATGCCAAGTCATCTGAAGTCATGAAATAGATATTGAGCTATTTTAAGATATCATAAGATATGTCAAGCTACAAAGATGTGGTTCATCTGTTGAGTGGATTACCTTTATCATACTTTCATGGTTGTTTTTTGGTGGTTGAAAGACATAATCTCTTAGAGTTTTTGTTAAAGAATATCTAGCAACACAAAAACTTAAAAAATAAACACATACAGATTTGAAAAAATACAAAGGGGATTAAATGATGAATTAAACATGGCTGAATTTATGCTCCTTGGGAGGTGTTGGTGCTCTTCCTGAAGAAAAGTTCCAAGAGCATGGAAGTTCATAGGTCGGCCATTCTCCTTGATATTATCCCAAACAAGAGCCCTGGAAAGTACAGCTGACTGATTACCCTTGTCAAATGCTCTGTTTCGCTATGGATATGGCAGATTTTAAAATGGCTGAGCGTTGAAAACCACAGACAGTTGTCAGCTTTTTGGTGGGACTGATCTAATGGCCTCCAGGCATGACATGGAAAAACAAAGGAATGCCTGCATGGAAACTAAAGTGTGGACTATTGCTTGTTTTCCCCTCTGATAGGATCCAATTCATAATGTCCCTTATGTCAGACAAAAAGCTTTGGCTTGTTTTCTTTCAGTTTTTCTCTTTTTGCTGTTGTTGTTATTCTTTGCTGTGTTTTCTGTTCCGAATGTGAATGAGAGTAAGTACAGTGTCATAACAGAGGGATGCTGTCAGATACATTTAGCAGCTGGAGTTATCAGATGCCGCCCCAGGGCGTTAGAAAAAATTGCTCAATGTGATCACTCGACATGTTACAGTGCATAGATAAGGCCGGATATGAAATATAAACCATGATAAGACTGATTTTGAGATGTAGGACTGACTGTTTCATGCCAAACTTTGTTGATGGCATAAAATGACACCCACTCTGCATCAAATCTATAGATAGTATGTTACAGCACATCCTTTGTGTTGTGACTGTTTGTCTATTTATAATATTTCTAGCTTATTGATTCTAACACAAATCGATGTTACACTGTCAATAGAATATAAACACATGCATAACCTATGCACTTTGAAAAAGATATTTTGATCATTTATTTTTAATTCCGATTCTCATTTTTTATGTTTATTTGATGCAGATAAATATCCTTCATTTAGTACAGTTCTTTCAAAGGCATTGCTACATGACCTGCCCAGACTGGTCACCACGTTTCATAATTCTATTTATTTTTTCCCTAAGTACCATCCTTGAGAGGGCACAGTTCAAATACAGCCTGCCAAACCACTTAAATCAAATGCAGCACTATGAAATGAACACAGACAGAGTGTGCACCTGTGTGAGATGCCGCTCTGAATACTAAACACTGATTTAACACAAGTTGTATTATTCCTGCATCTGGAACAGTAGTTTAACAATTGTTTCTACGATTGTTTAGTTCTGCTCAACAGAGATGGATGACATATGCTTATTATTTATATAGCAAAGTGTTTAAAGTGTTGCTTTTTCCAGTCTAGTGTAAGAGGTGCAAAATCCCCAAAACATCCTTATTTCGCACAATCTGCAGTACATTGTTACTTTGTACTTTATGTTATAACACTTTGTTTGGCTGGATAAACTGTTCTCTGATGGTTGTTTTTTGAATCTTCATATGTTCTTGTTTATGCACATTGTGTAGGCTGTAGGTCAGTGTGTTTTCTTAGAAAAGATGCATCACATATCTTGGGCATTTAATCAACTGGATATCCTGATGTTAGTTGCCATTAAAGGAGACGCCATCATAGTATTAATACTTGAGTTTTCTTAAAGGCATAGCTCACCCCAAAGGGCATAAGTAACTCACATTACATTAAATTTATGCATTTGGCAGACACTTTGTCAAGCGACTTACATTCAAGTTTTATAATTTGTCAGTGCATGTGTTCCCATGGAATTGAACCCACATCCTTTGTGTTGCTACACATGAGGAGATAAGTTTAAAAATGTTGACACATCTGTTTTTCCACATAATGTAGGTAAACAGGGACTGTGGCTTCCGTGTGCCACAGAATTGCTTTTTACATCCCTAACCCTCAGTTTTAGAAATAGTAAAGATTAGTAGGCACCAAAAAAGAAAGTTTATTCAACAAGTTCAAACAGTTATCATTAATACATAACATAATACAGCTGTTTTTAAGGAGATTTTCAGGAGCTTTATCAGATACTGTGCAGTGGAACTCTAGAGGCTCCTTAAAATGTAACATGCTTCTATGAATTACAGTTAACAGTAGCAGCAGAGCTGCATTAGCAGGTACAATTAGCATTACTTATTACCTACTGTACATTATTTTGAAATGTAGAGAGCAGGTACAGTGACCTCACTGGTTGCCCTCTCCTCCTGAGAATGCAGTATGTTTCTTCAGCACTGGAGTGGGGATCACTCTAGAGACAACAAAGGGTCTAATTTAACACGATGCAGTGGGACTCGTTTAGTTCTAGTAAACAAGACTAGTTGTTCATCCCAGAGAATTAGTTGCTTAGAGGTTGCCCTTTCATAGCTTTCTGTTATGTTTCATTTACGAATCAAATTTGTCTCAGATGTTTATCTTAAAGATCAATAAAGTTGTTGAATGCATTAAGAGTATAGAGCTATAAGAAGTGCATAGCATATGCTGGATAATTTGGAAGACTTTAATCTGAAATGTTTAAGTTGATATAGAAATGTAATTTCATCATATTTACATCATATTAATACATTTAATCTTATTACTCATTTTTCTGTGTTGGCTTTCTGTTTAAGCATTCGTCAGAATGTTAAAAGTAGGTTTCCTAAAAACAATATTCTGTCATCATTTACTCTCCTTTGTGTGACGTTCTTCTGTGTGACACAGATATCAGAAATACATCACCTTCCACCATCTCAGTCACTGTTTACTTTCATTGGCCCTTATTTTCAATTCAGCTGAGGTGAATAGCACACTGTCCGTCACTAACATTCTGCGTAATCCCATTTTGTGTTCCATGGAAGAAAAAAGTAATGAGGTTTGGAATAACGTGGAGGTAAGTAAATGATGATAAAATGTTTTTGGATGAAATGTCTCTTTAAGAAACTTAAGAAACTGCAAAAGCATCGCTACAGTTCTGCAGTTGCTAAGTGATTTGTTTGTCTTTGCCCCATACGTCACATGGGACCCAGCAGCCCCTTGTCTACTGCAGCTAGTTTAAATTACTACTCTGAACCATCTGCCACCATTCCCTGTGTTTGTTAGTGTTGTGCGTTATTGGCTATGAGAAAAGTACAGTTACACACACACACACACACACACACAGAATTAAGAAGCTATAACTTTTCCCTCATTCCCCCATATAACTTTTCCCTCATTCATTCTTTGCTCACAAAAGCTCCTTCAGCAGATGATGATGGTGACTGACAGTTTTGGATGTTCCCCTGTGACTCCAGATAAGCATGGTTGACCTTTAGCTTGCATATCTACAAACAGTTGCATTATTTATGTGCACTATTGGTTGTTATGCCACATGAGTCAGTGGAGAATTGTATGACTCACCTGTAATTGAACTGCAGTCAAGAGAAAGTTGTATGAAAAGCTTCAGGAGTGACGTACACCTCCATAAAACTTCTGCAGAGTAATATCAGATGAGAAAAAAAGGATCACTGACGGCATTTACTGATATCAAGATTGAACACAATTATGTAACATGTCCTGTTCTTGTGTGCTGCTGGCTTACGAAGAAACATAGTGTCATATCTGAGATCATTCATGGAGAGCGTCTGCTTTCAAAACACATTGCATAAACAAAGAGAAAAGTTCAATTGAAGAATGTATATGATTTTCAGATTTTCTTTGTGTTTTAAATGAATGCCTTTTGCTTTTATGACATCATGCACTCACACTGGCATGGAGTCTGCAAGTTTGTGGAAAACCCTATGATCCATGTCACACTGATTCGAGAATGTTCCAAAGAGCATCTTGTGTGCTGCAGTGGTAACAAAGATTTGAATGTCAGTTTAGTGTCTATATAAATGCTATGAATTACGATCATCTATGCTTATATATTTATGCTTATGTGTTTTGCTATTTTAAAATCCCTGTTATTTTTCAGTTACTTTAAATCTTAACGAACTGATTAAACTGTTCAATAAATTATAATAGTTGTTAAATATTTATTAAAATTACTGAACTGAATTAATTAAACTCTAATTTTATTAAATGAAACATGCAAACTAATAGGTTAAACCAGATTCGCGCTGCCCAGTACATTTATAGTTAACACAATGGTACACACAATGGTGCTGAAAGACAGAACAAAAGAAAACCAAGAGAGGATCCATTTGTGGCATAGCTTCTAACCAGCTGTTATTTGCTGAATTTTGTGACACAGAGGTTGTGAAAGCTTCCTAGACTGTTACCAGGACAACCAATTATTCACTGGTGGTATCATGCCAGGGTTTTGATAAAGCACACTTGTAACATGCCACTTTTGTCCAGCATAAAAGGGCCAGAACATTATTGTGAAAAGGCTAGCGTACTTACATAGTACTTAAAGCACCCTCTCCTTTCAGTTCAGTGACGCTCAATTAGATGTGTGTTTGTGTATATTTAGAAATATCATCAGATTATAGAAATTTTGTCTTTTTTTACTTATATTACTTACTCAACATATATAATTTCTGAAGGGGAAAGGCTTACAGAAGGCTTACTATACCAGAATATTCATTTCACAAGTTCAGATAATAATTTAAAATCTGAAGATAATATTAAGTGCATATGGAATGATAATTGACCCTTTTTAAATGTCTTAAGAAACATGTTTAATGTTTTCTTAATTTATGCTCCTGGTCTGATTTTTGAATGATTCGTCTTTGCACATTATTCCAAGGGAAAAATGTTTACATAATGCAACAACTTGGCTGATGTCACCAAGGGTGCTTAGAATTGAACCAATAGGAAAAGTGCTTCAGGAGGGGTGTGGTCCTTCTCAGCCGACTGTGTATTCACAGTCAAATCTGGCATCATTCTGGTATAATGCTTTGTTTTGTTGCTTTAGGTGTTCTGAGTGGTTTTAATGACATATAGAGTTTCAAGTTGCTAAGGTTAATACGGTTATTAAGGTTAGGTTTTATACCAATGTACTGTGAACAAACAGAAACAGTAATATTTCCTTTAACAAACACAACTAAAAAAGAAACAGTGGAAACAACACTGAAGGATTTGGTACAGGAGTGAGGTAAGCAACCATTTATCCTTGTGTTGTGATTAACAGGATTAGATGAACGTGCCCCTCCTGAACTTTCTTTGACAACTCTATTTGTTTAAATGACAGCTACTTTATTGCTTTTGATGTATTATGTCTGACTATACAGATAAAACTGTTTCTGTCTCTGTGAGGTTCATGGCCTCAGTTTCAATGAGCTGTCACAAGAAGTTAAGAGAGAGAGTTAAAAGCAATGATGGAAGATGATGGTAAAACCCCTCTGCAAAATACACGCTCAGGCAGAAACCTCACAGAGTGGTTGGGCAGAACAGGAGGTTAGCAGTCTTAAGCTTAACTACCTGGTTGAAAAAATCAGCTTACTAACATTAACTTACATATTGGGCTGGTTTATGATAAATAATGCTGGTTTGGTGGTTAAGCATGCAGCTCTGTTTACTGCTAGTCTTTAGTTGGCATGGCTTACCAGCATAACATTTTTGTGAAGCTGGTTGATGAAGAAAGACTTGCTGGTTAAGCTAGTTAAGTGTGGTGACAACTGCATAAACAACATATCCAGGTCAAAATGTACACTGGAATCCCTTGTTGATGAACAGGCATTATAACATCTAAAACATATGCTGGTTAGCCAGTACTCCATGCAGAACATAACACATGCTGGTCAGGCAGCTGTTTCACACTGGGGACCAGCACACACTTATCATTCACTGCAGGACCAGCGTTGTCACATCTGTTATATGACAGGTTATATGTGTTTCTTAGAGTTTCTGACATGTAGAATCTCTTCTACATCTAGAACTCTTTCTTATCTGCTGCCATTCCTATAACTAGATCTTTGAGGAGTGTGCAGAAGGTCACCAAGGTGAAGAAAGTCTGTGAGATGCTCAAAATTGAGTCATCTCTTCTTTTCTCATTCAGTCTCTGACAGTTCCCAGATCAAATCTTTTTTTCCACCTGGAATCCATTTAGGCGCAGAAGTCGTACGGCTTTGCATGTGCGGTGTGAGGGAATTACTCCACCGCCTGTGTCCCCGAGTCAAGCACATCACGGCTCTCATTTGGAGGCTCTTAAAAGAAATACTTAGACTGATGTGGGCGGAATATCAAAAACATCAGCAGTGACCACAATGGCAATCGGTGTCCATCGATCTATCTAAGTGACAATGGAGAACTGATAAAAGAGTGAAAGTGATGGCAGGAGGCTATGAAACAAGGCCACCAAAGACATTCACTCTCTTTCCTTACTGGCTGGGAGATAACGGCTGTTTGAGAAAAATCATAAAAGATTCGTAAAGCAGAATTAATATGTGTGACCTCATGGTCTTCATGCTGAATGCTTTAGTAGTTTTTAGTGTTAAGTGTAAAACTCTATATTTTAGTCATTCAGGCAACCCACTCACTTGTCGCTTATAAAAGCATGTTGTTTAATATAACATGAAGACTAATTAGTATTAGGGGAAACCCTGTTTAATTAGATTCACCTGAGTCCACCTGGATTGGGTGTTTTCTAAGAGGGTGTTTACGTAAAACGCAGTCTTGCATTTAAAAACATCTCAGTATAACAGAGCGTAAAAAATTGAGCTATTTTTAACTTGTTGTGTTGTCTTAATGCAAATCCCATGGAATATAGTGACAAGCACAAGGATAAAAGATGTCTTTAAAAGGAATTTAAACACTTTAAAGGAAATTTAAAGATGCAACTTTTCTCAGAGGATTTAATTGTGCAAAATGTCAAATAATAACCATAAGTTAACTATATAGTTATTAATAACTATTAAGACATTTTGAATGATTTTAAAAAGTGTTAACATTGACATATATTATGATGCTTTTTGAGAGTCTTAAGATCAAACTAATTTTTTTTAGTACAAATGCTGTATGCATGACAGAGGAGAAAGAAGCTTATTGTTTGGGAATGGTAGAAGCTTATTGATGATTTCAGTAATAGTGCATCTTAATAAAATGTAAAACAGCTGTCAGTAAAATCACCTGTTTGGAAAGCTAATGCTTAATCGTACAGCCCTAATTGGCCGCCTTCAGTAGTTTCTTTTCTCACTGATTACCCAGCAACCTCTGGGACAGTTGCATGTGGTTCAAGCAACTGACAACATGACACTTTAAACTGTAGACTCTTACTGAAAAGCGTCACTTTTGTTCATGAAAAGGGATATTGCAAAGTGATAGAAACACCCTTTTACAATGTCTGCCACAGTTCTTGCTTTAGTACTGCTAGACTAATCCCGTTGCAGTTGACACAATCCTATAGGGGCCACAAAAAAGCAACCATTTGTTGATAAGCTGTAAAGTCGTCTCTTGTGGCAAATGAAGCAGGAACTGACTTATATTCCACTACAAACAACCGGAAAAAAGAAGACTAAGTTTCCATTATAAAGCTGCAGACCCAATTAAATTCTTTTTTGAAAACCAGCCAATTACAAGATTAAAAGTTTTTGGTTGCGCTTTGTAACTGTACATTAAATTTGGAAACTTGGTTTTCTGCAACACTTGCTTCTCTGACAGGCATTGAATAGGCCCTGTCTGGGACTCAGGATGGGGCTGTTTTATCCACGAGAGTCCACCAGATTTCACCTTGGACACCAAACACAGCTGGTATCTGCCTCCCTCAAAGCTTTCCACTCTAAAATCTCTCCAGCTTTAACTCTTCCATCAACTCCTTTTAGACCTCAGATTGGTTGGTATTAATAAGTAGTGCTTGCTGAATCAACTATTAAACTACACGGCAATACGCTAACAACCCCATCAACCGTATAGCAATGCTTTCACCATAAATCACAACATCATGGCATTATGTTACCTTTTGTTCAGAAAAAGGAAGAATCTAGTTGAATCGTGCACTTGTAAAAGCTGTAGATAATAGATAGATACAAAAACAGGAAGCCAAAACCGGTGGTATATTGTTGCTCTGTTCTGCCTCTGTGCCTGGCAGTTTCAATAAAAATGATATATGAATCCTCGCCTGCATGATTTTATGACATTTGCGGCAAAATATCCAGTGTTTTCATGTTTTTAAAGATATATCTCCCTGGAAACCACACAAGTTTCTCACAGGTTCCAAAGCAATATAGGTGTAGATTAACCTTCATGTCTCCACCGATGTTGCTTTCCAATTCGAATCCCTTTTCATTTCCTTTGCAGTTTCATAGAGGGCTCTAGAGTAATGATTGACAGATCTGTTTTCCTCTTTCCGCTCGCAGTCACTTATTACAATGAGTTAACAAAGGTCAACCTGTGGGCAGAAGTGCTTGCAGAGTGCGACAGAGACTGAATGATTGAAAACAATAGTGGATTGTCTCCACTAACAATTCCGAAGAATCAGTTTTCCAAAGGGTCGGATGTATGTTGCCAGCTCCGCAGTCCACAGTTTGTTAACCATTTAGATCTTTAATTAAACCTCCCTGTCTAAAGTTAACTAATCAGAAAGATGCCCAAATTATCTGAGTTCCGCCAGACCACAGAATTCCAAAAAAGGTCAGAGACAGAGAGAAAGAAAGAGTGGAATAGAGCAAGAGAAAAAGAGAGAGAGGAGATTAACGCTCACCTCTGATTAGTCATCAAGATCCCAGTAAAATGACCTTCCGTCAGGAGGGGAAAATAGCGCTGTGGGCGACTGGGTCTCAGATGAGTTCCTCAGCAGACCCGCTGCTGTATTCCATCACCATGTGCCCCTCGTCAACTATTTAGACCTGTTAAATATTTAATGGACTTTAATAATCTGAGAGCGGAGATAATGACTCATTAACACAGTCTCATTTGTCATCGGAGCACCCAAATATATCCATTTCCAAAGCCCCAGGCCAATTTGGATTTTGTTTAATATATCTCTGGTTCTGTCACAGGCAGACATGATATAAGTCATTATGTCATGACAAAATGTAAAACCTCAAAAGAAAAGCCTGTAACATGTGCTAACTAAAATGATGGAAGAGTTATTACTCGATCAAATAAGTCTGTAGTCTACACAGATACATAATTGTTCACTGTACTCTACAAAGGCAGGGTAACTGCTTCACTACATAGCCAAAAATATGTGGTCATCCCCTTCAAATAAACAGATTTGGCTTGGTTCCTTAATTCCAGTAAATACAAACGTTGCATGCAACAACAGTCTAGAATTGTGGGCTTCCAACTTTGAGGAAGCAGTTTGAGGGTTCTGTTCCAGCACGATAATGTTCTTTTGAGTCTGGTATGAATAAGCTCAGACCTGGACCACACTGAACACAGATTGTAATGGCTGATTTATCTGATGCTGTCTCAAATGTGAATGAAGTCATGGAACCATGACTATATAGCTGTCCATATATTCTGCTGAAATGGCATCTCTGAATGGCATTTCTGATCACCAGCACATTCTTTATGGTTTTATATGTCAAGAAACTCATTGTCCACAGTTTTTGATGGATGCTATCTACCAAACCTGGAAGCGTCTGTATAGGTCTTTCAAAAAACTCAATTTGTTTACAGAGAGGCGTGGAAAGATGGGGAAACATAACAGCAAGCTTGCTCCTGAGGTGCTAGATGACTTGACCAAGAGCACAGAGTTCAATGAAGCCGAGCTGAAGCAGTGGTATAAGGGATTCTTAAAGGACTGTCCATCTGGCATCCTCAATCTGGAGGAGTTCCAGCAACTCTATGTCAAGGTGAGGACTAGTTTATGCACCTAGACTAGTATTTCACAACCAAGGGGCCTGGGCCACTAGAGGGCCTCAACAATCTTCCAAGGGCCTCAAGTAGACTGCCTCAAGTAGACTTAAAGTTATTTAAAATAAGACAAAACAAGCATTAAAATAAGCTAAAACAAATAAAAGATTTTTGTGTTTGGTTATATGTATAACATATATGCATCTTTCTAGTTATGCCAAGCTCTAAAATGTTTTATTGGGTAGAAATTGTGAATGGGGGGCTTCAAATATAGTTGTGGACAAAGGTGGGGCCTTGAAGTCTAAAAGGTTTTAGGATTCACTCTGACCTAATATGGGACACTATGTACATTAGAAGTGATTACTTTATACAGAAGCAGCTACTTAAAAAAGCTATTATTATGATGTTTTTCAGTTCTTTCCCTACGGTGATGCTTCCAAGTTCGCCCAACATGCGTTCCGAACGTTTGACAAGAATGGTGACGGCACCATTGACTTCAGAGAGTTCATCTGTGCGCTCTCCATCACATCCAGGGGAAGTTTTGAGCAGAAACTCAACTGGGCCTTTAACATGTACGACCTAGACGGAGATGGCAAGATCACGCGCATGGAGATGCTGGAGATCATCGAGGTTAGAGCTTCAGACAAATTTTGAAATATCTGTTGTTCTCTCTGTTTCTCTTACTCCATGTCCATTCTTTGGAAATCTTCAGGCAATTTACAAAATGGTTGGCACGGTGATTATGATGCGTATGAACGAGGACGGGTTAACCCCACAGCAGCGCGTGGACAAAATCTTCAGCAAGATGGACAAGGACCACAACGATGAGATCACACTGGAAGAGTTCAAAGAGGCGGCCAAAAGTGACCCCTCCATTGTTCTTTTACTGCAGTGTGACATGCAGAAGTAATGAGAAGAGGAGGAGTGGGCTAGGGGGGTTGGGGTGGGCGGTTGCAGGGAGGGGAGAATAACCATGTACAGACTTCTAGAGAGATAAAGGTAATAAATGATGGGAGAAAATGTATATATGTAGGAATGCATAGATTTGGCTAACTTTGGGATGGTTAGATAGAGATGACCAAAAAGGTACAGATTTTTGGAAGGATTAGAAATGCAAGAGAGATTTTCTCATTTGTATCCAATTGTTCATTTGGGCTGCTACACAGTCTTTTAGGGGTATCACTAGACATTATAAAGTTTAAATAATGAAATCCCTAATACAGGACTTTTTCTGACTCAAAAAGGGCTCTGTCTTTTCAGTCCAGCCTCTAAATATTCTGCAGTATATTCAGCAGACAGACAGCCATTCATCTATCTTTCAGAAGTGACCCCATAATGTTCTGAATTGTTCAAAACAATTCATAATGCAGTTTTAACCCCACATTCAAGGTTGTGTACAGATACACAATTTGTCCAGAATTTTAGCTCTTCTGATTTGGTCATACAGAAGACATAGAATTTTGGCAGTTGTAATTCTCTTCACTCTATGTTTACTGCTTAAAATTATATATTATATAGTAATAGTCTTTGGAATTTTTTTTATTATTTTCCTCTTTCTTCCCAGACTTAAAAGGTTAGCGTAGCAACCATCCAGATGGGGATGACTGGGAATGTTACCTCAAACCCTGTGATGAGGGGCCCACTAAGGTCATCATTTAGCCCAGGATAAATGGCCCAGGTGGGGCCAACATATTAAACTTTGCCCCAAACCCTGTGAATTTTACAGGTAGCTACATGACTAATTAGCAGGTTGTGGATAAGGCATTAAAGAGGGAATGTGTCTTTTAAGAAAACCGAGAGTTAAGATAGAATTGAATTAAATGACACTTTAATAATTTTTCACTTTGAGTGCCTTCGTACACAGCACTCTTCCCCTACAGACATGTACAAACACTCCCACATATGTACATGCAAAAACACACACGGTCACAGAACACACAGGCTTGATTATACCATCACAAAGCATAGCCATCTTCTCATTGTTATTGGCTGAGATGAAGCAGGAAAAGCATGACTGAGCATCAAAGCGATTTGTTGTATCAGGTCATAACAGGAAGTGAAGAGAATCGTTTATTAGATAGAGAATAGACAATATATGTACATGATGACATTTTGTACATATGCTTATACACATGCTTAATATGTTTATGTAAATGTTTCTGTACCTTAAAACTGCTTTCATAATCTGACACAGCTGCAATGGTTTGTGTGCTAACAAAACTATATGTATGTCTATGAGTTTGTCTGTGTGAGGAGATGTGGAGGAGGAAATTATCGTGTAAATTTGTAATGTGGTGTAAAAGCGTGTGATGGTGTACGAGCGCGTGAGAGAACACAAATGCCTCAACCTTTGTATTAAATCTTTTCCCTATGTTTTTCATGCCAGTCCTAGTATTAAGCTGTTGTGTTTATTGTTAACTGGTGTGGCTGGTGAGTTGGAGAGCTTTAGTTTAGTTTTATTTAGTTTCTTTCTGCTGTTTCAAGCTTAGCAGGTGTCACCTGAGAAGATTTTAATTGTGTGAATATTGTCAATGATCGAAGATACTTTTCTTTTCTCTTGTAATGTAAGTGGACACAAATGTAAACCATATGTGGAATGTGTAGTACTTGTTAATGTTACTATGCCGCAATACCTTCTAATATGAAAAATCTGTTGCACTAAGTAGTTAAGTAGGCAATACAGCTTCAGTTTTAGACTGCCTCCCTGTGGTGAAAGATGCTAATCAACCATCAGTTTAACTTTACCAGGTTAACCTTACAAGACCACGGTTTAAAGTTTCACTCAGAACCACAAAATACCACAATATTATGACTAGGAGAAACTTACTAAAACATTGTGCTACAGATCAATGGTTATCTTTACTTAAACACCTTTTAAGCTTTATCTAGAAGTGACTTATTTTTAATTAGTGAAATGCTGTAGCAATAATCACTTGAATTCTGTGCTTCATTTCTGCATATCTTGTGATGTTACACCTTTGGTAACGGAAGCTTTATGTGATTTCCTCTCACCTATAAGCGCATTGTGTCACAACTGTCTTTACGCTACTTTGTAATCTTGTGAAATAAGTGTGATGTTGTTCTTCTACTCTAACACACCTCTGTCACTGTTTTACATCTCTGATCATAAGCAGAAAGTGTCGTTTTTTATCTTTTTCTTATTATGTGAGATTGTGGCTTACTTTTGAACCAAAATGTGCTACTATAAAATTAAACTGGATCTTTTTGAAGTCACTGAATATAAAAAGTAAAACAATATCTGTACTAGCAGGTATAGTTTTATTTAAGGTTTGTTATCCTTCAGATTGACCCTCTAACTATCTAATGATCACACTTATTATAAATTGCATCATCCGAGTAATGGTCATAGGTAATGGCAGGTACAAAATGTGCCTTGTGGTTTTTGTGCAGGGTGTTGTGATCTGCTACTAAATTGTCTATACACATTGCACGGTTATGGTCTGATATAAGTTGCTCTTTGGCAAAGACTTCATGAATCAATACAATTGGATCATTTAAACTTATGTTTAGAGAAAATTTGGATTTTTACACCCAAATAATGATGCATGGAAATTTACAGCTGTAAAAGATGCAATTTGTACCACTGCATCATTCTACACCCGAAAATAAGTCTCATGATTATCTTGTAAAACATTTCACATGCAAATTCTGTCCCACAATATTGAAAAGGGAGTAATTATATCCAGTCGTGCAATACAAAGCTTTGTGTATGTTTGTGTGTTATGCATTTCTATATGTCTGGTTTCTGTTCACTTTTTCAATATTGTAAAGCTCCTTGAACAAAGATGTGTAATTATTTTTGTTACATAGAGAATTAATTAAATATGTGGATGTCTACTGAATCATCTCAGGCTGTGTGATGTTTGTCTGTCCTACAAGGCACAAGCACTCAGATAAAGTCTCATCAATTTCTCTCTGACGCACATGGATACAGTTTAGTCTTAATGCAGACCTGCGCAGTGTGAGTCACTCTGGGGAGGTGATGTCATGATAATTGCTGTTGTCATGGTAGCAGGGCTGTAGCCAGCGCATGATATAGTGTGATGAGAGAATTTAAACGCAGACCCTCCATCAGGGACACACTTTTTTACAAGCAATTTTTTACAAACAAATTGATACACTCAACCCTTAATAAAGGGCAGCTCTGTACCACTGGTCTCATCTTACCTGCTAGATCTCACTTTTCTATAAAAGAGCAGTGTTGCTGATTACCAGCATGCATCTTATTGTGGTTTAGATGATGACCAGGTATGTTGGTGTCCTCACCTAGCTTCTTACCTAGCTTAACCAGTAAAGATTTACTTGGTTTATAAATTTCAGATTGGTGTATGCCAAGTTCTATACACCTGTAACAGAAAACTAATGAAACAATGTGCATGTGTATACATAAATAATGTATATAATGTTCATGCTGTACAACAAAACAGTTTATTTTCTTAAAATAATGTGAGAGTAAGTATTGTAGTTACAAATTATTGTAGTTACTTGTCTAAGATGCCAATCATGATTTTCCCATTTACTACAAAATAGACAAAGTATTCATTTTTATGTTTGTTTTATTTTTTGTACGTGGATAAATGTATTTGTGTATTTAAGATGTAAGTGCCTAAATTTAAATGCGTTTGCTTTCATTACTTTATTAGACGTGTTAAGTAAAATAATACATAAATAATCGAATACACATACAGGCAAACAAATGAGTCAATAATGCTAATTAATTAAAATGATTAATTTTTTAGACTTTTTTTAGATTGTTCTTACGCCACTTTATTTTGAAATTGTAGCGCATCTTGTGTCGTCACTTCCTGGCACGAACTGTCTGGGATTAGCCATGTCCCTATAGCTGTTTTATAAAATAAAAAAAATCTCTAATTTGGAGCTCAGTATTGCCGATCTGCCAAAGTAATCACAAATAACAAAAAGTAAGACATTTAGCCCTTTGTTTTCGAGCCTAAATACGTACTGCTGCTTTCTACATTAAGCATTTGTTTATTCTGGAATTAGGAGCCGTTGTAGAATATTGTTAGCCATATAACTGTTACAGCAATTAAAACATATTAGTGTTTCGTATTGATATATTTAATTACCGTTGGTGGTATACATTAAGTACGCTGGAATTACGGCATGTTTTTATGATAAATGTTGTAGAATTACGGTATTTCTCACCTGGCGTGGGACGTTACTATGGCGACACAATTAGCACGTTCCAGTTATAATCAACACTGCTAGAGAACAACGTTTCTATGATGACGCGGCCTGTAGAATTTTGCAGTCATTAAAATAGGATTGTTCTAACGTTATTAAACGTGGTCCTGCGTTACTGTTGGTTTGTTACATTATTTCGTCAATGCATTTTCCATTCTGTAATTTTTTCAAAGAACATTTGAGCCACAAAGGGGCCATGGAGGAGCCAGGAACCATAGAAGTGACTGTTAAAACTCTGGACTCTCAGAGCAGGACCTTCAGTGTCAGGGGAGAGGTGTGTAATTGTGTGTCCTGTGTGCCATTTGACTGTGTAGTGGTATTAGTCATGTGGCTATCTATTATGAGAGTATGCAGAAGTAGAGACTGTACCCTAAGCCTATGTTTTGAACTAATTACATTACTGTTTGCCCCACAATAAAATTGTTTTATATCTCTCTTTTTCTCTAAGTGGACTATAAAGCAGTTTAAAGAGCACATTGCTTCCGCTGTTGAAATCCCGTTGGATAAGCAGAGGTTGATCTACCAGGGTAAAGTCTTGCAAGATGAGAAGACACTTACAGAATACAGTGAGTCTTCATTTTTACATTTTAACTGGCCGTGCAACTACAATGATATATTTATAACACTGTAACAACTTGCGTTAGTTTACTGCAAAAAGAAATCATTTGTGTTATTGAATAATAAGTGTGTTTTAAAGCTACTTGTGGTGTTATTCTCTGTTTGTAATCTTAGCTGTATATTGTTATTATAATGCAGTGTATCTTTAAAAGAGCATTGGCTAAGGAAGCCAACAAATGTAGATCAATTTTAAAACCAGTCAAAGGGGGTTTATTTGTAAGGCGAGAATAAGTACTGTGCTTTTTTTATGGCGCATATTTAGCCATCGGTCTCTCTTTTGCTTTTTTAAAAGATGTTGATGGAAAAGTCATTCATCTCGTGGAGCGGGCACCTCCTCAGAGCAGTCAGTCTGGGGGT
>JAZGTI010004536.1:10029-21736 GCA_036877585.1 Botia kubotai | reverse complement strand
GTCCTCTGGGACCCTCATCCACCAGCCGGTTTTAGCAGCGACATATGAAAGAAAAAATACGACAAATATGATCATTAAAAGGCAGCTCTAAACGAAAGGATACTGGAGTGATTTGTCTTAAAAATTTTAATGGACCCACATACCTGGGACTGAGTTTCTTGCAGGGCAGTCTAAGGCGTAAATCTTGTGTGGACAACCACACCCATTGGCCTGGGGTATAGGTCGGTCCGGGGCGTTGGTGTAGATTTGCATGATGGGCCTGGCATCTAACAGCATGTAAGAAGTGTGTGTGGGCTCGGTCCCAAACCTCCTCACTGTGTTGTGGCCAATCAGTAAACGATGGGAGATCTGTGGGTACCTATGGCAGTTTTTATAAGGGTGTTTTGGGCGTACTCCACCATGGTGGAGTCCGTCGACCATCTAGCACCTTCACTGCCAGGGAGAAATCACAAAGGGTTAGTGTAAGGTTGTTTTGATAAACATAATCCTGAGCTATGAAATTTCCAGTTGTTGGGCATGGATGGCACTGCTGGTGCTGATTCTGGAGGCGTACTCCCTGAAGAGCCTTGACCAGTTCCTCTGTGAGGGTAGTTAGCCGGTTCAGTTGAACCTGGTGCATCGCGAGTTGGGAAGCCTGAATTGACAGTTGCAAAATGGCTGCTGGATGGCTGTTTGGCTGTTTGAGACAGGTCAACAACAGCAAACAGAAACAAGGAAGGCAGAGCAAGACAAAAATGAGGAACAGGCAATGGTCGAGGCAGGCAGCAAACAATCAGTGTACAAAACAGTGCAAAGATTGGGGCAGGCAGCTAAAAAGTCAAAAATGATAAACAATCCAATATCAAACACAGAAAAACCAGAATGCAGGAAAAACGCTCAGTGATGATAGCCGGGGCAAATCAAGACTTCACAATGAGATGGTGAGTGTGAATGGTTTAAATAGGGAACGCTAATGAGATACAGGTGTCATGGCAGAAGTGATCAGTCTCAGGTATGATGCATTATGGGAATTGAAGTCCGAATACAAGTAGCTTAGAATTCCCGCAAAGGGAATCAGAGGTTCCAATCAGAGGTTGTATATACAAACATAAAACGTTAAAGACAAATAGCATGGGGAATATTAGATACATGTGTTTATACATTTCTATAATGCATACAATGCTTATTGTGTGTCTGATCTGTTTCAGACACTACACTACACACACAAGACAATGTAACTCTCACCCTTTACGCACCCTCAGTAGTGCCTTTCCATAGCCATTATCCATTGGTTTGTGGAACTGCTAGTCATACGCTGATCGTTAGCGCAGCCCCATTTGAAGTAGAACACACCCATTCACTGTCTGATTCACTACCAGTTATTTTCCATAATATTTAACAATGCTCAATGGCATTGGATCAAAACACATGCGGAATACATATATACATATATATATATACAGACTATATATGAACTTTTCCACATTTTGTCACATTACAACCACAAACTTAAATGTGTTTTATTGAGATTTTATGTGATAGACCAACACAAAGTAGCACGTAATTGTGAAGCAGAACAAAAATGATACATGGTTTTCAAAATGTTACGTAAATAAAAATCTGAAAAGTGCGGTGTGCATTTGTATTTGGCCCCCCTGCGTTAATACTTTGTAGAGCCACCTTTCGCTGCAATTACAGCTGCAAGTCTTTTGGCCCATTCTTCTTTGCAAAATAGCTCAAGCTCAGCCAGATTGGATGGGGAGCATCTGTGAACAGCAATTTTCAAGTCTTGCCACAGATGCTTAATGGGATTTAGGTCTGGACTTTGACTGGGCCATTCTAACACATGAATTTTCTTTGATCCAAACCATTCCATTGTAGCTCTGGCTGTATGTTTAGGGACATTGTCTTGCTGGAAGGTGAATCTCCTTCCCAGTCTCAAGTCGTTTGCAGCCTCCAACAGGTTTTCTTCCAGGATTGCCCTGTATTTAGCTCCATCTATCTTCCCATCAACTCTGACCAGCTTCCCTGTCCCTGCTGAAGAAAAGCATCCCCACAGCATGATGCTGCCACCACCACCATGTTTCACAGTGGGGATGGTGTGTTCAGGGTGATGACCAGTGTTACTTTTCCGCCACACGTAACGCTTTGCAGTTAGGCCAAAACGTTCAACTTTGGTCTCATCTGACCAGAGCACCTTCTTCCACATGTTTGCTGTGTTCCCTACATGGCTTGTGGCACACTGCAAACGGGACTTCTTATGTCTTTCTTTCAACAATGGCTTTCTTCTTGCCACTCTTCCATAAAGACCAGATTTGTGGAATACACGACTTATAGTTGTCCTGTGGACAGATTCTCTCACCTGAGCTGTGGATTTCTGCAGCTCTTCCAGAGTGACCATGGGCCTCTTGGCTGCTTCTCTGACCAGAGCTCTCCAGGCTCAGTCTGTCAGTTTAGGTGGACGACCATGTCTTGGTAGGTTTGCAGTTGTGGCATACTTGTTCCATTTTTGGATGGTGGATTGAACAGTGCTTCTTGAGATGTTCAAAGGTTGGGATATTTTTTTATAACCTAACCCTGTTTTAAACTTCTCCACAACTTTATCCCTGACCTGTCTGGTGAGTTCCTTGGTCTTCATGATGCTGTTTGTTTACTAGTGCTCTAACAAACCACTGAGGCCTTCACAGAACAGGTGTATTTATACTGAGACTAAAATACACACAGGTGGACTCTATTAACTAATTAAGTGACTTTTGAAGGCAATTAATTGCACTGGATTTTATTTAGGGGTCTTAGAGTACAGGGGGCTGAATACAAATGCACATTCATGATTACAATGCAAATGCAAATTCAGACTTTTATTTGCTTAAAATAAAAATAAAAAACATATATCATTTTAATTCCACTTCACAATTATCTGCTACTTTGTGTTGGTCTATCACATAAAATCTCAATAAAATACATTTAAGTTTGTGGTTGTAAGGTGACAAAATAAGAAAAAGTTCAAGGGGTATGAATACTTTTGCAAGGCACTGTATCGTCGAATATGTTAATACATGGTGAAAGCTCCCTAGAGTATGTGCTTCCGTGTGTTATTAAGCCGTGGTGCACCGCTTCAAATTGAAATTGTCTGAGGTTACTTATGTAAAATGGTTGATGTACCATTGCATGTCACAAAACCTTTAAAAAGCTCCTGCAAAATACATCATCAGATTGAAGGAAGACCATGATGCTGTGATGCCCCAGATGCTGTGAAACATTGGCACAAAAACATCAGGAGCAGAGTTAGACTTGTCAACCCAGGAAGACCTGAGTGCCTGAAGTTGAAACTGTAAAATCTAATAAATGTTTGCAGAGTGCTTTGCCACAGCCTGCCTAAGCATAAACATCAGTTAGGGATGCTTCCCTAGACAGAGCCTTAAGTGATGCTACACCCCTGGTGGAATGGGCTAGGTCAGGGTAATAGCATCTGTGATCTAGTGAGATAAGTGCTGTTTTGTGACCGCATTACCTCAGTTTCGGCCACCAAAACAGACTAAGAGCTGAGAGGTCTTACACCACTGGCCTGAGTAATGGACATAGATCTGTAGTCTGATCCACATAGAAAGGGAACGAAGCACTTGGCGCGTAACCCTTACCATCCTTAGCGGATGGATTTTGGAATTAAACCCAATTTTTCTTTACCAGAACTGAAACAGTCTCATATGCAGTAGGCCCAATGGAATCACGTTGGCCGCTGCTGCCATGAGCCTCTGAATCTAAAGCACTGTTAGGTGCTGGCCTAGCTGAACAATTCCAACAGCAGGAAGGATTGACTCCACACGTGCAGGAGACGATTGTGTCCGCATCATAATGGAGTCCCAAATTACCCCTAGAAAAATAGTTCTCTGAACTGGAGAAAGTATGCTCTTCTTGGGGTTGAGTCTCAGCCCTAGGTACCTCATATGAGCTAATACAACATCTCAGTGCTGTATAGATAATTTTTGGGAGCTGGCCATGACTAGTCAGTCATCTATATGACTAGTCAGTCATCTATATAATTTAAACACGGATGCCCTGGAGCAGGGGTCACCAACACGGTGCCGGGCGACCTGGTGCCCGCAATAGCTAAAAATAGCACAACTTACTAGTGAGCTGCGTCTAAAATTTAATTTTATTCTGTTGCTATTCTTTTTTTAATCACACTTGCATTTATATAGATTTAAAAATGACAATATCTTAAAAATATNTTTATTATACATGAAGTTTAGTTGTTATTTCAGAAGAGTGTATCAAACTGGTAGCCCTTCGTATGACTCAGTACCCATGAAGTAGCTCTCAGTTTTCTAAAAGGTTGGTGACCCCTGCCCTGGAGTCTCAAGGAAGCAAGAGCTGCATCCATGCCCCTCGTGAAAGTGCGTAGCAATAGGGCTAGGCTGAAAGAAGCACTCAATATTTGTAATCTTTGCCCCAGAAAGCGAACCTGAGACATTTTCTGTGTTGTGGCAATATCGCGATGTGAAAGTGTGCATCATTCAGATCTAATGTGACAAACCAGTCCTCAGGCTGAATTTGACACATAATCTGCTTGAGCATTAACATTTTGAATCTTTATCTCCTCGGAGACCGATCATTTGAATTCTATAGCCTCTGCCTGCTGTACATAACAGCCATGTGGATAAACTGGGCAGAAGTTTCCACGCTGCCAGAAAATCAAAGAGAGGTATCATCCTCTCTACCTATCCAGTCTCCTGAATCAGAGAACTGGCAGAATGTATCTGGACATAAAAGAGAGATGTTCTATCCTAAGACAAAGCGCACACACCCACAAACAAATGTTTGTTTGGACAATTAAATAAGTAAAACACAATTATTGTCTGCTCAATAATTTTTTTATTTATTTTTTTATTTTTAGGAGAATTGCATTGTCTTTTTCATAGAACATGACTTTCCCATGAGCTCCACTGCTTCTTGGTTTCCCATGTGCCACCCCATTAAAACAACCCTAGAATAGACCCTGCTGCTGTTAAAACAGAAAAGAATAACTGGACTTTGACTGAGTGACTTTTGTAGCTTAATTAAAATTTATTTAATTAATTAAATTTACTCTCATAATGCACCAAATCAATCTGTTTAATTTTAAAATGTACAACATTTTCTTAATTTTGGATTTTTTGGAAAAGCGCATGCCGTAAACTTACTCCTAGGGATTTCACCAAATTTAGTAAGCATCATGCCAAGACACTGAAGTTTCAAAATTGTGAAGAATTTCAAAATCTGTTAATTTTGATATCTTAAATGGTGTTGCCATGGCCAGGTGAAATTTATGGTGAAAAATCTAATATATACAGCATACATTGAGTGATTGATGTCAAACTTGACAAATATATAAACTTGACAAATACAGTGCTTGTGGGAATCACTTTGTTGGCGAGTGTAGATCACGACGCAGAAAGAAATTCAATAGTCGATAAAGTAATCCTAACGTGAAGGAATAACGCTGTTTTGCAGCACATTTTATATTGCTGGCTAATACCTACAGTATTTGCATGCAGTTTGCATAATTAAATGGCATTGGCCAAATATGTCACTGTCGTTATTTAATAAGATTTCAGGAGATTATGGAGAAAGAGGATTTCCAATAGCGTCAGCTACTGACACAATGTCGAGTGAGCTGCTCCTGAAAAGGAACTACTTCAAATTTCCATGGCACTTTTTGTTATTGTTGTGGAAACTCTTCTCTTAATGTTGCAAGAAAAACTCTCAGTCAAGGGTTCCAGGTGGCAAAAAGTAAAAGTCTTTATTGCTCGAGACAACAAAGCTGAGAAGCTCAGAAAACATCCAAGCCTCTCCCAACCTTGAATCTGACTCCCCATTTTATGCACATTAGATAGCATCCCACAGCCTTGAATCCGATTCCGCTTTTTTGATATCACGTACCTTCATTATCAGGTGACTTTTGACATTTTTTGTTTACATAATTTCTTCCAGTTCCATTCTAACTGTGGTGAACACCAAGTAGAATAATTTTAAAAAGAATCATAAAAGTAATAAAATTTATTCACTTAAAAAAAGTGAACTAAAAGATTTACTAAAAGATTTCCATATAGGGTAAATATAAAACGTGCACATGTGCAAAGGATCAAAACTGTTCAAAATTGTAGTGCAGTGACTGTATTGAAATATAACAAGTATGTGTGAAAATATACCATAGTATATAGTAGAGGTACTTGTTCCAATCTTTAACCTTTGAGATTTATCTGACTGGAATATATCTGACTGTTTAAGGTGAACTGTACCTATAGTTAAGAGCCTGTAGAGTAAGAATGCCTTTACAGGTTAGGAAACATTTATTTTTTAAGTTTTTGAAGTTGTTGCTTGTGATGTTCATTGTTTACCAAGTTGGATGAACGCCTCTGCTAAACGCCTAAATATACCTAATCTGAATTATTCACTTTTTTGAATGGTGTGAAACGTACTTCGTATAGCAGGAACGTCAGAACACTTTTAGCCAATCAATTGGCCGAAAGCAAGACGTTCCGCAAACCGAGAGCCAATCATAACAAGCCAAAAACGTGCACATTAGGTGGTATACGGAAAAGACGTAAAATTCCACAGTCGGATAAAAGCAGGTCAGGAGAAGATACTTAGAATACATTTTCGCACGGCATTTGTATACTACAGTGTAATTTCAAGGATGGATAAGAAACAGACCGTCAATTTTGGAGCAGGACCGGCTAAACTTCCACCGTCGGTAAATACATAGCAAAATTCGTGGAAATTTACTTTGCTGTTCACTGCAAAGATTAACAAAACTTAATGCTGCAGATTTATTTTCACACTTGAGTCACATAAATATAGATACTATTGATGGCACTGTGAACACTAAGCGCTGAACGGTTACATCATCTATTTACATATAAAAACAGTGTATGCCCAGATATGTTTTGTAACAACGTAATGTGCAGATTGTTGACTTGGGGTGCAGGCTTTGGATGTATTACAAAACAGCAAATTGGTTTCGCTGGCGTGTAGAGTGTGTTGCATCAGCCAGGCATTTATGTGTGTCTGTGTATCGATTGCAGAATGCAAGTTTCTAGATATCCAAATGTCAGTAAAGTTGATGCCGAGTTAATTTACTTTCGTTAAGCTATTCACCTGATATAACCAAAAGTTAAAGCCATTTAATAATATTATTGATAAAATGGGCAATTATAATAAAACATGGTAACATAAAACATTACCGAGCAGTTTCATGATTATTGTCTTTCAAGATGCTAGGAGTCTGACATTTAGGATTATAACAAATACAGAGACTTTAATTCAAAAGCAATTTCACATTGAGTAATTGTTTACTGAATTTTTAATGGGAATTGCGAAATTCATTTCTTCAAACTGTGTAACATCAAGAGGGTGGAGGGTGTTGTGGAAAAAAGTTTGGATGGTAATACAAAAATATGGTGGTTGTTAAATGCATATTTTTCATTCTTAGGTTTTACTCCAAGCGCAAAAGGAGCTGCTGAATTACAGTGGTATAGGTATTAGCATTCTTGGTAAGGCTCTGCATTTTGATATGCAAGTTATGCGTATTAATACAATGTATTTGTAAGTAACCATACTGAAATTCTGTTTAGGCTTATTATGTTGGCTTGACAAAGCCAACAAACTGATGTACTTTTTAGGCAAAGTGCCGAAACCCCTATTGTAATTGTATTGTAAAGATTTTTTTATTATATTACCCTACATCTGATCGTGCAGACCAAATAAGGCCTATAGATTTGAAACTTAGTCAGATGGTAGTTAGTACTCCAGCAGGCTACTCGGACACAAGTATTAATTTAAGTTGGCCGATAGGGGGCGCTACAGCAATCAAAAATTCAAAATCACTCAACTCCTTCATAGAAACAAGTGCATTATACTTCTGGAATCCTTGGGTCAAGACGAACAAAACGAAACTTAAATAACCTTAAATAATGGCTAAAATAACCAAGACTCCACTGACTAAACCCAAATGGATACATAAAGGTCTACTTGGACCACACATTATTTCATGAAATAATGGTGTGGGGTGTTTCCTTGCCACGTGTACAAGTTCTTTTTATCCCAGCTTTTTTAAACTCTGTAACAGTCAGATACAATGTACAGAGTGCAAAGCATCATTGTATAGTTAAGAATATGTCAAATAAAGAGAAAGGATAATGAAAGTACAAAATGAAGAACAAAAAACATGTATACAGTGCATTCAGAAAGTATTCAGATCCCCAATACTTTTTTTAATACTTTTATCTTGCAACCTGACACTGTACTCGTTTGAATAGTTTTCTTTTCATTAATTTACACTCAATGCCCTATAATGACAAAGTGAAAACTCATTTTTAGAATTGTCGTTGTAAATTTATTAAAAAGAAAAACCTGGCATAAGTATTGGCATAAATATTCAGACCCTTTGCAACAACACTTGAAATTAAGCTCAGGTCTTTCCCATTTTTTTAATGTTGCTGAGATACTTCTACTCCGGACATTGGACATGATTTGGAAAGACATGCCCCTCTTTATAAAATGCCTTACAGCTGACAATGCATAACACAGCAAAAACCAAGCCATGAGGTCAAACGATCTGCCTGCACAGCTCAGAGACAGAAATGTTGCAAGGCATGGGTCTGGGGATAGCTACAAAACAATTCTGCTGCACTGAGGATTCCCAACAGCACAGTGGCCTCTGTAATTCAAAAATAGAAGAAGTTTAGCACAACTAAGACCTTCAAGAGCTGGTCACGTGACCAAACTGAGCAATTGGGGGATTGACCTGGCCAGGAAACCCGGCACTGCTCATCACCTGCCCAATACATCCCAACAGTGAAGCATGATGGTGGCAGCATGCTGGGTTTTTTTTTTGCCATAAATTGATTGCCTCACCATGCCAACACCCTTTAAGATATTAAGAATCTGTCCACAATTTATCATCTTCAATATCCTTTTGTCTGACCAAGTTCAAAGCGACTTTAAACCAAATTTAAGAGGAGTCTTTTACACTCTGTTTTAAGCAACATACCTCCTTCTGTTGGTGGTGTTATGACTGTGTCATCAGTCCCTAGGACCAAACATACAGCTCAAATTTGAGTGAAATATTCACTTAATTCACGCAGCAGATATAAACCATTTCTCATTCATTTATTGCTTTGCTATGGCAACACCATTTAATATATAAAAACCCCTTAGCAATTTAGCATCTTCAATGTCTTGGCATAATATTTGCCAAATTTCGTGACAATCTCATAAATCCCCTGGTAAGAGTATTTAAAAAATGTAGCGCCAGGAATTGTCAGAAAATCCACATTCAATCCAAAGTAGCCTGTTGACTTCCTGTTGGCGGAATCACATGAATGTTATTTTGAAAGTTATCTGAATTAAAATTTGTTACTATGGCAACAATATTTAAGATATCACAAATCCTTTTAGAGCATTACATCAGCCATGTTTCGACATTATTCTGATCAAGTCTGAAGTGACTTGGCTAAATGTAGGTTGACTATTTTAAAGTTTGTTCCTGTTGCCAGTTGGTGGCACTATGACAGTGATTCATAATAGTTATATCAATGTCATCAGCCCACCACACCAAACATATTTGCCAGGTTTTAATGACTCTTAAAATTAATGCTTAAAATTAAACTCCAAAAATTAATGACTTTTTGCGTGTAAAAACTGCTCTGTTTTTATTTGAGCTCCGCTTTGTGTTGTGCCTAACAATGTCTTTCAGCCATGACTTATTGACAGTATAGCACAGCCTCTCGTACCTTATTGATTACTTAACATCATGTTAAAAAAATGCTAGCTTGATATCAAATCTAAAACATGTTAGCATATTGGTAAAACATGTTAGCTTCATATTAAAAGATGTCAAAAATGCTAGCTTAATGCCAAATCATTATAGCATCATGCTAAAAATGTTAGAATCATTTTAGACATCATTGTACAATCCAAAACATGTTTAAACTTGTAAAGTGTAGATCAAACATGCTAACTTCATGTAGAAGCATGTGGACATCACCAGCTTCGTGTTAAAACATGCTAAATTGTATTCGCTTCACATTACAGCCTGTTATAACATGTTAACAAGATTTTTTTTCAATGTACAATTTTCAAACTTCTTAACCTATTTTACATTTTCAGGCCAGGTTTTGTCAAGCCAACATAAAGCTTGTCTTTAAATTGTATTATCTAGTTAGATCTTTTCTTTTACATCATACCCAGAAATGAGCCACCGATCATCTGATTTCAGTAAGATTATAAACAGTACTGAAAACCTTCTTCGTGAACTTCTGTAAGTATTGATGATTCATGAATCAGTTTTTTTTACTCCAATGGGCAATTTGTTTTTGTTTATAAATGTTATGTATTTTTGATTTCTTTACTTTACAGGGATGTACCAGAAAACTACAAAATACTGTTTATGCAAGGTGGCGGGTCGGGGCAGTTCAGTGCAGTTCCTCTCAATCTGATTGGTCTAGAGGAGGACAGATGTGCTGACTATCTGGTTACAGGGACATGGTCTGCAAAAGCTGCCAAAGAGGCAGAGAAGTATGGAAAAGTAAATGTGATCCATCCTCAACTGGATACTTACAACAGTGAGTGATGCATGTATTATAATATATATAATATATCTACATATTACATTATAATATATAGATATATTATAAGCAGACTTGGGGAGTAAAGCATTACATGTATTGGAATTACCTAATCAGCATACCTTTTGCACTGCTAATGCAATTCTCTATGTGTTGACATACACCGAAAAATCACTTTCAGTTCTTTGAATGAGCGTTGAATGTTATTGGGGAGTAACAGAATTTGTAATGTTGCCACTGACCAATCAGAATCGAGTATTGCAGAGTGCTGTGTAAAAACTAATGTAAACTTTATTTTCTCAGAGATACCAGACAGAAGCACTTGGTCTTTCAATCCTTCAGCATCTTATGTATACTACTGCTGCAATGAAACAGTGCATGGTGTTGAATTTAACTTTATCCCTGACACCAAAGGAGTGGTTCTTGTCAGTGATATGTCATCCAACTTTCTCTCGCGACCAGTAGATGTGTCAAAGGTAGGTGATGCTGCTTAAACTAACTTGATGTTAGTTGATAGAATGATAGTGCTCTTGAGATAGCATAAAAATTATAAATTTTTATCCTGTAATTAGATAATAGATAATTATCCTGTAATTATCTATTTTTACAGTTTGGGCTGATATTTGCTGGTGCACAGAAGAATGTTGGTTGTGCTGGCGTGACTGTTGTGATTGTAAGAGAGGATTTGTTGGGCAGAGCATTGAAGGAGTGTCCTACTATACTTGACTATCAGGTGCAAGCTCAAAGTAACTCACTCTACAATACTCCTCCATGCTTCAGGTACTTATGTTTCTTGTTCATTATGTGTCTTCAGTATATTGTGAATACTCATAATTTATCTAATTTACCCAAAAATAAAAAAAGGCCCATAAATGTCCATAATTTCCATAAGTGCCTTCTAAATTGAAATGATGTTTGTGAAAGAAAACTAGGGCTGGACAATAATTCGATATCAATATATATTACGATAGAATTTTTTTCCATTACGGTGATACGATTTTTAAACCCATTTCCGATATTTCAAAAACATTTGCATATATATATAATTTTATACATTAGCATTTGTCACTGAATGACGTTCAGTGCTCAGCCGTCAGAAAGAGCAGAACAGAATTGCGTGA
>JAZGTI010004535.1:0-27817 GCA_036877585.1 Botia kubotai | reverse complement strand
CCGCAGGTGCGTACAATCAATTGCGTCACCTGCCGAGGTTATTTAAGCCAATTCTTGGCGTGTTTGACACACATGCTTCACAACCGGTCGAACAAGGAATGTTCTCATTAGCGTATTGAAACGCAGTATCAAGTGTAGCTTTTGATAGGGAACTACCTGTTTGACTTGTTGACGCTAAAACCCGGATTCTTTTTAATGTGTCTCTCGACGTGATTTTACTTAAAATCAAACCGTGATCCTACTTTATATACTACTTCTGACAAAGTGCAACTCTGTTTTCTGTAAATTACTCTCTACAAATGTTATAGACTTCACAGTGCTATTTAAGTGCCCACACAAATGTAGCAAAAATACACAAATTTATTTAGAAGAAAATAAACAGAAGGGATCAAAGATTAATCAAAATCTGTTTCTCAACCTACCAATAAACTGTTTCCTTCAAATACAGTGCTTGGTTGACTCTTTCTTTTCCCTTTCCACAACACACTTAAATGGTTAAACTTTTACACCAATATCAAAATATCCAGTTCTTCACTAAATAACCTTACCAAATTGAACTTTTAAACCTTTAAATCAAAAGCGTTTTTCTGTCAGAAGTATCACTTGTGTTCAATAAGTGTAGACAAATATACAAATGTCCTTCAAAAAGCTTAAAACAGAAATACAGCACGTAAACAACTTTATACTTGTTTAGTAGTACCAATGTAACCCTTCACTGATGTTATCTCTAGGAATCACAGAGTATTAAACCACAACATGGTTCAGAAATGCAAAAATAGTTGAAAGTGGGCCCACCACACTCACTCACACACACAACACAAACCCCTACAGCTCGTACAATACAGCTCTTGTTACGGTTATCACACATAAAGTGACGCATTTTCTGTTCTCATGCCGACAACATCTCTTACGCACGTTTTTCTGAAGCTCACTCACTCTCTTGATTGACAACCTTCCTGGCCAATCAAAGTTGCTCTCTTGAATCAAATACAATTTCGTGACACTCATATGTCTGAACAGGTATATTTTCTCTCACCAGAAACACACTTGTCACAAGTAAACATAAAGGAAAATAAATGCAAATGAATTATAATATTAATAATAAAGTATTATCCTATAGAAACAAAAACTAACCCAGGGTTACATTTCTTTCCACATTATGCCAAGTTGACACACGGGTTAGACCATGTGTCAAATGGGGGGATGGTGGAGCAATTGACAGCCTCATGGTATGTAAAGTGTTTCACAACTTTACACATAACGTTGCAAAAGGTACACAAATGCCTATAACTGCACATCCACCACCAGAAGGACCATTTGACCATCTAATGATGGATTTCATTGAATTAATCAAATGTGAGGGAAAGAAATATTGCTTGGTCAGCAAGTCCTACCTCAAAACAAGATGCAGCAGCAGTAGCAAAGGCACTGCTAACCAAAATTGTACCCAGGTGGGGTATACCTAAGAAAATTAGCTCAGACAATGGCACACACTTCGCAAATGAAGCAATAGAACAAGAGAGTAAATTTTTAGGGATAGACATGAGGTGACATTGTGCATATCATCTATCCTCAGGGGGAGCAGTGGAAAGAGAAAATGGCACAATTAAAAATAAATTGGCTAAATGTTGTGAAGAAATAGGGCTCACATGGGTAAAGGCACTTCCAATTGTCTTAATGTACATGAGAATGAGAAAACGATCAAGAACAAATTTGATTTTATTCGAAATTCTTTTTGGCAAACCACTCTATATAGGGGTACAACCCAGAGACTCCCAACTACCTTCTGCAGACTTATGTAAATATGACATGTTAAACTACTGTAAGGAAATGTCTTCTCTGTTATCAAATGTCTCTGTGCAGGTGAAAGCAGCACAACAACCACAAGCTGAAACCGGCCTGCATAATCTGAGACCAGGAGATTTTGTGGTAATAAGAGACTTCAGACGAAAGCACTGGAAAGTGAAGCGGTGGAATGGACCGTACCAGGTGCTTCTGACAACCTATACAGCTGTTGAGGTTGCCGAAAGAGCCACTTGGGTACACGCCAGCCACTGCAGGAAAGTCCCTGACCCGAATCAGAAGACCGAGAAAGAAGACATGGAAACATTTCTAACCACTCACAGCTGAAGAGTACGCTCAATTTAGACAGCCTGAGTGGAAGCCAGTAAGAGTGTTTGATCCATCATCAAAGAGCTAAATAGCACACACACTGAGAAGACGTTGGCTGAGGAAAACACAAGAACTGCTACACACTGATTCGTCAGTCCTTGTGATACTTGCCACAACAGCCCACACGTGGACTGGAAAGGTGAGGATTATAGAGGATTCACAAAGATATATGCTGTATCACAACAAGGGTATAGATTGACAGTAAATCGGTGCGAGGTAATTGTAACAGCCAAACCAACCAAGTTGCATATAACTCACTGGGAGTACAAAGGAGGACAGTATCCATCCAACTAAAACCAGGTGAAAACTTCAGGGCTGTGCTAGGCGGAACAACTACATTCTTTTAGTGAGTGTGGGGGCCACCCGCCAGCTGAAGATAGGGCAAATTTACTAGCTTCCGTGATAGTTTTCAGAGGTTCCCCGGAATTAGGAGGTGGAGATGGAGAGAACACGACCATGGAACTCCTTTAGAGGAATCCCTGGACTATGTGATATGTTTAAAACTACTTTGTTTCTGGTATGCATAGCGGGAATTGTTTGTACAATAGCTTTCATGTCATCTCAGCAAAGTGAGACACCAAAGAATGCGACTCTCAGCAGAAACTACATAAATAACAGAAATTATACTGCCAAACCTCGTCATCGGAGAGCAGCTCAGAAATTGTACAGGGAACCAGTAGAGGTTGTGGTAGAAATAAATTCAACGGTAACCTTTGAGTGTAACCCCCTTAAGTTTAAATGTCCCACGTGCTCTCGATGGAGCGAACCAGTGTATGTCTGCAAAAAAACATGTGCATGGAAGGACGTGGTGGCATATACGAATATGTACAAGAGCAGCTGGAAGGGTACAGACAAGAGATTTCAGATTAAACACGATGGATGCCAAGACACCACTTGGGGCTGTACAGACAAAGACATGAAGGTGATGCTGACAGCTGCACAGAATAAAGACACAGGCACGTATTGATGTGCCGTTTACAGAGGGTGAAAAGGCTACTACCAAGAAGTGAGATCGACTGTAGTCCCAAAAACCCCAGAAACAGTCAAAGAATTACTTGCTTAACTAAAATCACAGGATGAAGACTTGTGGCTCACAACTGAAGTGAGAAATGGAGGTAATCCTGAAGTAAAGAAAAAAAATGCTTCTATGCAAGGGTAACAAAGCCTGTGCATTGGCTGTACTACAGAAACAAGAGTTAAAAATCAACAAGAGCTGTTGGTGGTGTTTGCAATTGTCACATGCCTGGAGGGCAGCGCCACTGACAGTGAATGCAGTGAATGACACAGAATGCAAAATATCACAACAAATCACCACAGTATTAAGAACAACATTAAGCTTATTACAAGGAAAAAAGCCAACCCAACAGAGCGGTACTGACTGTACCAATGAAACTCCCTACAAGAAACCTGACTTCATTACCCCACCAATTAGAGTTATGCCAGACATAGGAGATGTATGCGTGTGCTCTGCAAAACGCACTAAGCGCATACTCGGATGGTCTGACTGTAAAATAAGGATTGATATGGTGAATGCTACACAAAATTGTACCTCAACTGTAAATGGTACAATATTCTCATTGTCCATTTGAACACATGTCCATTTGTTAAGATGAATGACACGTTGCCAGAGGTGGTGTGGGTATGTGGAGACAAAGCTTATCATCACATGCCAGCCAAGACTTGGACGGGCTGCTGTTACCCAGCGTTCATCTCCGTGGGAACTACTAGGTATCTCAAAAACAAGGAGAACGATGCATCGGCAAGGAAGAAGAGATCCATGCTACTGCCAGACGAGATGCCAGCTGACTACAGAGGACACAAGCTGTGGGACCCGTGGACAAAGCGGGGACCTGCACTAGGATGGTCTCTGTTTCTAGGAGGAGGAACAGCAGCGACAATTAACAAGCTGAATGGTTTAGCATGGCAAGTTTTAGCATTAGCAAACAATACTGAAACTGCTCTAAACCGTGTACCTGATGAAATGACCAACATAAGGGATGCTGTAGTGCAGAATAGATTGGTGTTAGACATGTTAACAGCAGAAATTATGCTGTTTTCATATACCTGACTATAGCAACAATCTTACTGATATAATAGCCCACATGAAAAGTGCCGTAAAAGCGCCAACACAGGGAAGTGACTCCTGGCTGGGATGGTTAATGTAGGGAGGATAGGGCTATTGATTCATTCACACATTACTGCCTATAACAGTAATTGTTGTTCTGATATTCTTGTTTTTACCAAGTATTATGCAATGTGTCACAGCAATGTGTAATAGAATGATTAGAAATACAGTGTCATACCAACTGTTGAAAATGACTCAATACCTTGAAGAGATTACATCTGAAGACAAACAGTAAAGCAATTTAGGTCAATAGTACTTAAGCGAGTATATAATGTAAATATGAATGACAACCTGCTTATGCCATACAACAGACAAGTCTATGTGTCACAAAAACAGCAACTGCTATGTTTCAAACTCTGTATGAGAAGAGTATTAATCAAAGAGTATGAATCTGTATGTGAAAACCTGAGAGGGACAGCACGCAGAAGATGGTCACTCAGATGATTTGTGTGTTCCTTTTGATTACAAGCCTTATTCACTAACCAGTAGGCCACAACTGTGTATTGACCCCTAGTGTACTGTGATTCCACTAACTTTTATGATTCTGTGACTCGATAAACAAACTGTTGGACATCCTTTCTGATTCTGACATGTTATTGCAGTTTTTTTCTGAGATCTGTTTAAATGTGTCAGGAGTTACAGTGACTTCCCTGTTATCTCTGATTAGTGTTTGCCTGACCCTGGCTTGAGTTTTGACAGGCATGGAGCGCAGGGCTGCTGGGCTAATGCTGCCACGGTTGAGGGGGACAGGGGGAGGAGTGGGGTGGCCCATCTGGGACTAAAGGCCTGGAGCTAACACATGGGGTTGGAGGAGACTACTGTCAGCTTAGAGGACATACTGCTAAAGCAGAGGTCAAAAACACACACACAAACACAGAAGGGGTGGGTGGAAGGTTTAGGGGGCTTCAGTAAGTAATAAATTGCAGCTCGATAGTGTTGTCTCTGCATTCTGTCTGCGTCATTTCAGTGCCCAATTGGGTAATGGAATTATACAAACAAAATCATTGCTGAATGAGCTTCAGGAATCTTGTTGAGCACTTCTGAGGGCTGGAATGAAGGGTGAGCTGGTAACTATTATCCAGATACCTGCATCTGCTTATAGTACTGCAAAGTATGCTTGACTATGTTGCATACATGCCTGGATATATGTCTGTTTGGTCTTCCCTTTCACTGTGTCATTGTCTGATAAATTACTGCAGCCATAATTCCTAGCAAATGTACACAAACATATTTTTTAAATAAAATTCTTCTACCTGCTTTACATATAGTAAGCCTCATTTGCATAGTAAAGAGGCATGTTTGCTCTAAAATAGTTAGGCTTCATTTAAACAACCAAGTTGGATGTAACATGAGTAAGTCAGGACTGTCCCACCCTGACAAGTTAAAAGAAGGTAAAGACATAAGCAAAAACATTGTGAGCCTGACTGCACCACAGGTGGATTACTTCATGTAAGCTTACTGCAAAAGACAAAAGTTCATCTGACGTTCTGACAGGGATGGGAAGGGGGAGCTTTACCTTTTTCCCACAATCCTCCAGTTCTCACAGATCATTCACCAAAATACAAAGGGAAACCCACCGGTTTCACGCAATTAAATATGAGAGGTTCAAATATAGTGGAAATAATTTTTGTTTGCCTCAGGACAGCTACATTAGCATGAGGTGTTTTTCCCTGCAGCCATTTTCTTCACCCCCTAGCAGATCCTTTTAAATGCTGGCCAAGGTTCTGCTGTATGGTAATGAGATGCAAAGAGGAGTGTAAATATCACTGTCAACATTTCGTTTTTGCGAAAGGTGCCATAAAAGAGCCTGGCATCACATACTGTAACACAAACACATTCAGCCTTACCTTCCAACATTAGGGACATTAGAAATCACAAACCGAACACTTGCTAATTATTACAATCTCCGCACACATTGGCAGCCAACAGAGCACAGACTTCTCAATGTCAATTTCTCAGGGTAACAAATATATAAAGGTCAGTGAGCGAGATCCCAGGGAATAAGAGCATTGCTGTGTGCTAAATGTTGTATATCTGGCTGTCATCATCCTAGACAGCAGGGTTAAGATTATACTGCCCTCTGCAGTCCTGAATAATGCACACTGAGGACCATTAGCATTTTAACATGTGACAATTATGACCAGTTCTAATAGTAAATATGGTTTAATAAAACAGAATGATTAATTGGTCAACTTGTCATCCAACAACTGACTAGTTAACCAATGTGACTGATTTTATATTAAGTTTATATTGATTTTTAACATTTTTACACAGAAATGTGTCTGATCTATATATGGTTGATTTTGAAAATACATACTTCTGCACATTTTAGTTAGGGCTGAACCCATGTTTGTGTTTGGTCATCCAAATACAGTATATCACACTAATGTAAATATAACATTGCACAGACCTTCAAACAAAAAAACCACATACCATCACTGGACACATTGTTAGGAAACCAGACTCTCCCTACAATTAAAATAGAAAATAGAAAAATGTGTCTAAACCCATTACAGACAGTTGATGGTGGCTACAAAAAACAACACAATACCAGACACGGCTGACAACTAAAAAGGTCTATTAAACAACACGTGATGCCTAACAATGCGTTGGTGTTGTCGGCCTGCCTGTGAGCACTGCTCTTTTAACTGACATTTGTTTTGATGTGTGGGGACAGTAATTAAGCACCTCACCTGTCGGAGAAGGTGATTTCTTCTGTCAGATTCTGACAGGACTTCCAGCCACATGTAAAGCCAAATAGTTACACGCACAGTAGCAGTAGAGAAAGAAAATCCCTAATCTTTGATTGCATGATAGCCCAGCATAACTCCAAGCTGTTACTGTGGTGACAGCTTCTCTGTGTGAGCTACGCAAGAATGTGGCATCATTTAGGGCTCTGCTGCCTCATTATAGTTTATGACAAAGTGATCTTTCTCAAAGCAGTGGAAAACTGCAGTGAAAAGAGTTGTGATTCGACCAGGATGGCAATGTTATTCTGTTACAGTGTAGATGTCCCTTAATTAAATGAGACATTTGCTCTGACTATTCAGATAATCCAAGTTTACCAGATAATCTCTTATTACTACAGAAAACTGTAAAAGAAGTTAATTATGTTTTGTGTTTGCTAAGGCAAGCCTTGCTATTACTGTTGCTCATATATAAGGTTAAGATGTGAACCCTAACCCCTAAGTTAAACCCTGGCCTGAAGGGACCTGATCTACCCCTGACACATTTTCTTTGAAAAATGGATACAACAGTTATAAAAATGGTTCAAATATATAAATATATAAGAAATAAATATTTATATTAATTTTAACAAATGACAATGATGACAATAATGACAAAATATTTATATAATGAATAAATTAAACTGAGAAACTGAGAAGAGCTGTGGCAGGTGCATATCTTTGACCTTCTGAAGTTTGGTTTTGTCTAGTATTAAGTGTTTCTGTTGTAGACCACTGCTTTAAGCTTTGAACAATACTGTCATCTAAGATGAGTTTAAGGATGCATTTATCAACATCAGTGACATCTAAGATTTTTGTTTATACCCAGAGGTGCCACTTGAACCTCACTGCTGTGAGTTTTGTCTTATACTCTCATACCCTCTGAATCATTATAGAGGTGAATACGCAATTACGCTGAAGTTTTAGGACCACATCAGAACTGCTGTAAGGGTGGGTTGTAATATTAGTGGCTTGTAAACATTAAAATTACTTTTTCTTACCTTGTAGAACATTCAGGAGATGAATTTTAAGTAACTTTGACACTTAAAATTCGGGATCTAGCCAAAGAGACTCCTATAAATTAAAGCCAGGAAAGTTTTTTGAAAGTCAGTTCGCACTAACATGCATCGCAAATTGTCATAGATGAATATTTGGCGTGTTGTCCGGGGGAGGGCTTCGAGCTCGGAATTTGGGACGAACTTAGAGTACTTCCCCCAGAGTGAGGGGATGGGGTGGCGGAAGGATGCTGCAAGACTGTCATGTGACAAAGGTGAGGGACGACTATATATTCGCACCCCTGTGTGATGATTGTTTGGATTACATGACCTCTCCCAAGAGGTCTTGTGCTTCTCCCAAACTTTGTTAATAAAACTTTTTTAATGTGTTTGCACTAACATGCAATCACAAATTATCATAGATGCATATTTGACGTGCTGTCCGGGTGAGGGCTCCGAGCTCAAAATTTGGCCGCCCAGAATTTGGGGGAGAACCCAGAGTTCTCCCCCAAAAAGCTGAATAATTAGACAGCCGCAAGAAGAAAACCCCCGAAAAAGTAAAGTGAATACAAGCAGCGCGAAGGCGTTCATATATTACAATGCTTCACCGGAGGACTCTCACAGCATCCGTCGTGAGCTTGGAAAGCTCATGGCACCGGATGGGTAAGCCCCGTCAGCAGTCAGGTAGTGTCAATATAAACAAAGCAATAGTATTAGCAATAAAAAAATCTGCAAATTACACAATTGGTGGATTCTTCACTCAGGTCTCGAAGGGTATTAAACGATATGTGGAAATGAAACAAGGAAATAAAACAGGTGTGCCCTCGTAACAGACGGGAGACGGAATAAGCACAAAGCTAAGCTCGACCGGAAGGGCTCTCGCTGCGTCCAGTGAGAGCTCGGAAGGCTCAGAGCGCCGGACGGGTAAGGCCCATCAGCGGTCGGGTAGTTTGGACATAAACGAAAATGATGGCACTACCAATAAATTGATACTGCATATCACGAAATTTCTTGATTCATTACTGAGATGTCACTGGTATTAAATGGAATATTAAATGGAATACGCAGAAATCTGAAGCAAAAAAGTGGAAATGAAATAAAGAACATGACGGATGGGAAGCGCAATAAGGGCAAAACGAAATGCAGCATTCGAAGGGAACTTTAGCTGAGATGCTTGCGGCCTTGGATGGGTAAACCCAGCGAGCGGTCAGGTAGTTTAAAAATAAATGAAGACAAACGGATCCTGCAAGTTTCGATTCTGCATTCTTTACTCAGGTCTTAATGGGTGTTAAATCTGAAATGCAATTAAAGGCTGTGTAAGAACGAATTTAAAAAATGAGGAGGGCTGGCTTGCTAAACAAACAGGAAGTGGGAATAAAGCAAAACAAAATGTGACCATTCAACCGGGAGGGTTCTCGCAGCATCCGACGGGAGCTTGATGCTCGCAGTATTGGACAGGTAAACCCTGCCGGCATTTATACAGAGTTCTCACAGACAGGCATAGATTTTGAGAAAACATTATTTGGAAACGGGGTTCTCTGTGCCTGCAATCGAAGGCGTGACGGCCACAGCATTTGGACGGGGGGGCTTGACCAGCAATTCGTAGTGGTGAATGTGAGGACCATGAGGTCCTGCACGACTTCCAAACAGGGTGCCCACACACCGATGTGAATGTGAGTGTCCGACGACGCCTAGAAAAACAGGCTCACTGCTATTCAAGTGGGGAGGGCTCAGCCGATGCTTAAAAAGAGAGAAGGATGAGGCTCTGCCCGTAAATGGGGGTCTGCAGTAACAAGTAAAGAAGCTAAGATGTTTTTTTGTGATTGGTGAGACGAAAATAGAGGGGATGATTTAGATAAATGAGTTGGAGGTAGAGGAGCACAGGTGACAGTTATTATGTAATTAGCTGATTAAGGCTAGTTTCTAATGTAAGTTTTGAAAGCTTCCGATAAAAGTTGTGCTTTATTTAGTCTACATGACAACTGTACATCGGAGTTCAGACGGGCTTGTTTTAAAGCCTTCACGGTCCATTTCTCTATTCCAGGAATGGTTGGATGAGTGCGAGTCTCCGCTGAGGAAGACAGAGTGTGTATCGCCGGTGGGGGCAAGGGTAGCTCTCGCCGTATTGGTGTGTGAGTGGAGTGGGTGATTCTATGCCCTCGAGATGAGAAAAGGGGCTCAGTGGAGATGTCCGGTGGAGAGGGATCACTCCTTGGGTTAGGAGATTGGGATGTATAAGCGTCAGCAGAGAGGGAAGTCTCCTCGTCGGACGGAAAAAGGTTGATTGCAAGACTGTCATGTGACGGAGGTGAGGGATGGACATATATACGCACCTCTGTGCGATGATTGGTTGGATTACATGACCGTGCTCCTCCCAAACTTTGTTAATAAAACTTCATTTAAAGATGGATAAAATGATTTCATCCAGTTTAGCATCAACTCCACAATCTGTCCACCACAAAACAGGCTTATATTTATATGCAAACATACAACAGACACAGTTTCTATGCCATAGGTTAACTCAGAGCATGAAACCTGGCACAAAGTCTAATTTCAGTTTGGACGATTTATCAATCTACTGGCTACATTAAACAGATTTCTTAATGAAGTTAAATCTTTATAAGGATTAGCCCACCACCTGCAAGGTGCCACCTGCTCATCCAGCATAATTGGCAGGCTTGGCGAAGCTAGCATCAGCATAAAGATGCAATAAGAGGGCAAGAAAGCAAGCGAATGCCTTGTGGAAAAAGTGTGCGAGCGATGACATAAATGTCTGTGAAAACAAAGTCTCCCATGACATAAACTGAGCATCCAACTTTTCTACTTGTCCTGCCAATCTCGTATCAACTTTGGTGTGGTCAACCATGGCAGATACGTGCAGCTATGCCACAAAATGTAATTTTGGAAATATATAAAAAACAGTGCTAGTGTTGGGTAGATTACCCCTGAACCATAATCATCAGTGAAATTGGGATATATAACATTTTTAAAGTAATCTGATTACTTTTTGATTGCCTTCGATTAAACTCTTATTTGGTGTCACACATAAACATTGCCTAGATTATCTTAACAAAAACATAAAGAGGAGCATTGCTTACACTGCATCTTTATTAACAGTATAAGGCCTTACACAGACATAATGCCTTACATAGACTTTCTTATTGCATGTTATAGTGAAAATACAGTCATTAATTTTATTCATCAAGCACTAATTTATGTTTAGTAAAAACAGTTAAAACAGTAAAATTTTGTTAATTGTGAACATTGTAATAATTTTCCTCATGAAAGCAAAATTACAGAAAATTAATTCAGTGCTTTTATGTTATATTATTTATGTACACTCACATGAGCTGAAGAATCCAGTATTGTCAGTAGCCTAAGAAATGCTGATTTCATTTTCAGAAATGTGCCTTATTTCTGGTTTAGTCTAATGCTGCTCAAAATGTTTGTGCACAGCCCTGAGCATATACTATTTATATTGTATCTATGAAATACAGAAAATATTTCATAAATTGGTAATATACAACAGGGCTTACTGTTGGATTACTGTATCCTGTATCCATTCATGTGTGGTGAATGGACAGGAAGTAACAGCTGTGGTTTTTAGCAGTTTTGGTTCATTACTTAGTGTTAAGTAATGAACATTAGGCCAAATGGATATTAAGACAATTTCACAATAACTTGCAAGATGATGAGATAATGTGACAGACATAAGGAGGTCATGGTACAACCATGTAACATACTGCTATTTGAAATATTAACTGTGGCTTAAAGCCCACTGTTTGTCTTACAATATAAAGAAAACCTTAAAGAAAACTGTAGGCAATGTACAGTCTATACTGCACAGTTTTGGTAAGCTAGTATTACACTCTGAACATATCCTTTGTGTGAGTTCTCGGGTGGCTTAAAGGAAAGGTAAATGCTATAGGTGAAAAGCTATGATAAAAAAAATCTCTTTGAACTTGTCTGCCCCAGAACATGCTGACTATAGCAGAAGGCTAGCGTAGGTGTTGCTTAGGATTGCTAAGTGATTAGACGACTAGAACCCAAATCCTCAGGGTGAGAAAGTCATTAATAGTGTGACACCAAAAGACTGCTGGCATGACTGTGTGGCACTCGTTTTGGGCTAGTGTTGTGCTGCGGAATCTCTAAGCAGATAATCCAAGACAGGACATCTGATAATGTTCTGGGTCATGGTCTGTTTGCTGGCTTTTTGACCACTGGTGTCTATTTTAAAATCCAGGCCTTCTTTTTGCTGCTAATGTAACTTAAAACACATTAAAAGGATAACAGCAACCATTTGTAAAGTCTATTACTACAGTACTACAGATATGACTAATGCCCTAAATCATGTATCTTATTCAGGACAGGTGGGCTGTTAATTTTCAGTTATCAGATTTATGATCTTCCCTTGGCAAGCAACACAACTGTGATGAAAATCTTATTGACTCACATTAAAGGGGGGACTTAGCCATATCTACATCATATCATAAGAATTTGGGGTAATCTGTTTTGACTTGGACCATTGCTTTACATAACAACCTAGCAACAGTGAAGAACACCCTAGCAACCACCCTTAATACCCTAGCAACATGCTGGTGAGTTTTAAACAGACAAGTGCCACTCACATTTTCTTTAAATTGTAAAATCTAGTTAAAAGAGCAAATTATTATTTTAATATTTTAATATATTAGTTTGTTTGTTTAATTGTTTGTCCAAGTGTTAATATTCTGATACTAATGATTTCATTGCATATAAAGTTGTTATTGTTCCTTGCAGTCTCTGGATAACCAGAAGCTCTGTGTGAAAATTAAACAAGATCGCTTCCTATCCAGCTAGACAATCTATGACAGCATCTTAAAAGCATCATGCACAAAACTGGCAAGCATGCATAAAAAACCAAGTCCCATAGCAATATTTGAATGCTGTTCCATATCAATTTGTGTCACTCAATGTCTACAATTGTTATTTAGAGAGACACATTAAAGGCCTGAGATCCAAAAATAAATTCTTTCAAGAGACCTCGAGGGAATGCAATGCTGCGTCAGCTTAGCGCTATGGGGAAAGCGCTTCAGGCGTGCCCGAGTCTGAACACGTGTAAAACCAGGCCTATTTATAGGAAAGTTCAAGGTCATGTGACGTAGCATTGCATGCCACAAAGCCTTTGAAAAGCGCATGCAAAATATGTCATCAGCTTTTTGTCTTTTTAGAAAGCTTGTTAGTCTGCGAGATGGGTGCTGAGGCAGACCAGCTTTCTCTTTCTGCCGCATTTGAGGAGCTGGTTGAGGTTATTTCTTGTGCTGTGGAGAAACTAAGCCTTGATTGGCCAGATGAGAGACAGCACATTAAAACATCAAAGTTGGATGATAGGCCTCCCCGTTGCAACCTCCCATTCTTCCCAGATCTTTACACTGAGGTGACGAAGTCGTGGAAGAATCCATATTCAGCTTGTGTATTTAATCCCAATATGAGCAATTATTCCTCTATTGTGGGTTTACATGAGCATGGGTATGAGGCGATGCCTAGGGCATCATTGTGGAGTAACCTGCCTTGCCCTCCAAGCCCTGCAGGTTTATTTCTAATCTGGTGGGCAAGGCTTATGCGGCAGCAGGTCAGGACATGCTTAAAGACCTGGACCAAGGTGGGGGGTTAGAACTGTATGCGGTTCAAGAGCTCCACAGACTCACAGATCTTGCCCTTTGTGCCACAAAGCAGACGGCTGGTTCTATTGACCGTTCTATGGCTGCTCTGGTGGCTACGGAGAGGCATCTGTGGCTCAACCTGTCGGGCATTCACGACAGGGATAAAGCCTTCCTTTTGGACACCCCGGTTTATCCTTAAGGTCTGTTCAGCAACGCAGTGAGCTCCATCGTCGACAGATACCGGGAGGCTAAAAAGCAATCGAAGGTGTTCAAGGAGCTCCTCCCCTGCCGTGGTCAGGTCACTGCGCATCAGGTGGTCCGTTTACCTCGACTTTTACCTTAAAGATCTAAGGGGACTGGGCAGCCTATGCAGGCCTTACAGTCAAAGAGGAGGTTCGATCTGAGGACGGTGATCTCCTGGAAGGTCGAGAAGAAGAACACCTGATGCCAGCAGCAGCATACTGGGAGCCAGCCCCACCAAAGGGGGTCCCTGTGCATGCCTTCCTACTGTGCTAAACCCCTCTCTGAGCCCCGGGTGGGCTTCTACTTTCCCTGCCATCTCAGGTGTTTCGGGGGGTAGAAGCACCCGACAGTTTATCTGTCAAGACTTCTCTTACCAGTCCTCTGTTTCAGGAGACTGGGCAGATAGACAGGGAGTTACCTCTCTCGGACTTCTGGGCAGCTTCTGCCCAGTTTGTCTCAATGGTTGTTAAGACCTGTTTATAACACTTATTCATTGTTGCCTCTTATTGTTGTTGAAATTGCTTCCTTGTCCTCATTTGTAAGTCGCTTTGGATAAAAGCGTTAGCTAAATGACTAAATGTAAATGTCAATAGAGGGTACATAATTTTACAGACTGTGGCAGTAGGAGAGCAGCATTTAGTGTTGGCCCGGGAATTAGAGACTCTCTTGGCGAAAGGGGCCATAGAGCATGTTCCCTCGCACTTGAGAGATTTAGGCTTTTACAGCCTATAACTTATAGTTTCCAAAAAGGACAGGGGGCTGCGTCCCATTCTGGATCTGCAGCCCTGGCTCCATTGAGACACCAGGGCAATCCGCGTACTGAACTACATAGAGGACTGGCTGGTCATGGTCCGCTCTAGTGGGTATTACTTCCCCATAGCATCAACCTGACACAGCATTGAGTTCCCTCAGAAGGGAACGTATGTAACCCTTTTCCCTGAGATGGGAAACGAGACACTGTGTCGCTTCACCACATCCCGGTCTCGCCTGCACAACCTTTCTTCAGACCTAGGCTGATGATGATTTTTGCAGCCATTTTTTAAAGGCTTTGTTGCGTGCAATGCTACGTCACATGACCTTGAACTTGCCTATAAATAGGCCTGGTTTTACACGTGTTCAGACTCGGGCGCGCCTGAAGGGCTTTCCCCATAGCGCCAAGCTGACGCAGCATCTCGTTCCCCATCTCAGGGAACAGGGTTACATATGGAACCCAAGACATTTTACCCTCTCAAATAAATCACCAGCAGATATTTCAAGACCGTTATGCCTGATAGGACAATACATTTCTAAAGGCAGAACTGCCAAACTGCCAAGTGGGAAACTAAAGGAAGGGCCAAACTATTGAACATGGCTGCTGGGGGTCTCACCTCACCACATTATCAGCTCAGTAAACACAAAAAACACATTAGAGCCCATGAGACAGAGTTCAACATAAATTACATGAACATCTTGCCCAAAGGTGACTGGACTGAGATAAAATTGAGCACAGAGAAAAGCCACACAAGTGCTCTCATTTATCTGAAACCCCATAGTTTCAGCCTGTAGTCTTTTTGAAAAACAGAACACTGCAGCTCTCTCAAGACACCCTCAAGAGAGTTCAACCACACCTTTCTGATCTCTGTTCTAGTGTTCAGCGTGATCTCAATCATATTCAGAGGTATTTGTGTGCACAGTGCATGTTAGTAAATAAGGTTTTTTGCACTGAAAATGTATTTCCAGGTGGGACTAATCAAAGTCAAGTAATTTACAGTATATAGACTACAATTAATTATAAACATGCAGTATGAAATAAAACACAGTAAGTGAAACACTGTTGATTGTAAGGTGTAATGTATGGCATGTTTCACTCATTTAGTAATTCTTTCTCTAGACATCACACAGATGAGATTGTTATAAATTATTTGTTATATGATTGTTATATATTGCTACATGCATTCCCTGGGATTTGTTTATCTGAGCTACAGGAAACATAATAAATGTGATATTATTAGACATATGTAATGAAATCCTATTTAATTGGAAATACAATAAAATCAACATAGGAATTGCTTGAATTTAATTTTCTATAACCTGCAAAGGATTGTTAACATATGCATCTCTACAACTGTATATATATATATATATATATACATATATATATATATATAAAGGAGTTTATGGTATAAAAGCTGTTTACATATTGATAGTGTATACACTGTATATGTATCAATACAAACATGAAAAATGTGTGTCCAAGACTCACATACGCATACCTACGAATACTAACAACACATACCTACGAATACTAACAACATTAGTGTTCTATTTCTAACACATTGAAATAGAACAGCTTGGTCCCATGCTGTTGTCATAAGACAATTAAACAATATAGCATTCTAATATTTTCAAATGTATCTTGTTTCTAAAAGCACCTGGCCAGAGACTCGGTTAATTAACACTGAATAAAATCTGGACATTGTGTTCTTATATATGTTATACAGCAATTTGCCATGCGCTCCCAGGCAGACCCAAGAAGATCCGAGTGAAGGGTTTCTGTAGACCCTGGCCAAGTTACCGGCACTCTAAATCTTACATAACCCAGGGCTTCTGACAGCACACTGTCTCCAGACTGCAGATGGGTAATTTGTTTTGATCTGTGATTATCTCACCCATGTTCTGAAAAAATCCTCCTCTGGGACTGTTAGGTAAATCCCACAATGCGAGGAACTGCCCCAGGGTCTGAAGTACTCACTCTTTTTCCCTTTACTTCTATGAAAAGCAAAGACACCTGACAGACCCTAACCCACACACCACCCCTCCACCTTCCACGATCTTAACAAGCCAGGTGCAAAACTACCAATCTAGAAAGAGAGTGAAAAGAGCAGACGAGAGGCGGATGGTGAGGTGGTCACACAGAGATTTCAGTTTTAATTAAAGTGAAAAATAAAGAGGCAATCTCATTACATGTACCAAACAAAATTTCCTATGTGTCTCCACTTGTAATTAATGTTAACAGGCCTAGCTGCCACAGGGCAATCCTCAAAAACTCTTGTACCTGCCTAAACATGGTATTCTGTGCTGGCTGCCAGACATACCTGGGAAATTATCAACTAATCTACTAAATATGTTTGCTTGTGTTAAAATAAATCATGCTTAATTGCCCGCAACATATCTTTTCCCCTCTGAGGGAGAGCTAGCTTGAAAGAGCTCATTATATTAACGCCAGTAATGATGTATTTTGCTTACTTTGAATGTGCATTTGTTCTAACATTCCTAGAAAGGGAACGACTGTAAATATGTCAAAAGATCTTTTCTGTCCTACTGTATGTGTGTTGTGTCGGATTTGTGTGTGTTTTTTATTTTGAAAATCCATTGAGTCTCAGAAGAATGGTATTACAGAGAGGTTATGAAAGCTTAGGATCAAATCTTTGTTCCTTTTCTTGCATTATTCATCTGTGCTCCCTGAGGGCTGGGGAATTGGGTGGGAGGGGTTACCGGAGAAAGATGCCACTTTTGTACTTTTGGGCCTGTACTCACCGGTACACAACACTGTCAATTCTGCTCTATGCTGTCCTCAGTATTAGGACTTATTCTTCTTACCAGAAGCTCTCATAAACCACCAGTACTCTTAAGAAGACAGTTTGTCCCTTCACTCTGTATCACCACTAAATCTCAGTCAGACATGGTAAGATTCTGGCATCAATCCTAAATTTTGCTGCTTATTGCACTTTCTACAGCAGTAGAAACAGCAGTAGCAGTGACACTGCTACGTTAAAACAACCAATTACGCTTGTTTTTCAGAGCTTGTTTTTATTCTTATTTAGAGGTGGTTGGTTGACTGGCTTAAATCAGAAGTTGTAGTCTGGCAAACATGTTTTTTTTGCAACTAAAATAGAACTTTTTAATGACATATTTTTAGTCTAGCAACTAGTTCTTCCTCATTGTAACAACCCGGGAACTTGTAAAGATTCCCAACAGATAATAAAAGCTTGTTTTGCAAAAACTCTTGCCATTTCTCTGTGCAGTACACATCAGACAGTTTGTAAACAGTCTGTGGGTGGTCAAGACTACAGCACTAAAATCATATCTATAAATTCAGTCAGAATGACTGAAAGAGATTCCCAGAAACTCGTTCCCAGAAACTGCTCTGGCATTGCATAGTGATGCTTACACTGGCATTGTGGGTTTGAATGCAGCTCAAGAAATTTTCTAACCCCCACCCTTGGTTTTGTGTTACCTATCCTATCAATAGTAAACCTATCAAAGAAAAATGGCCTAAATATAACATTTTACAGAAAAAACATTTTCTATGCCAAAATCACCCTGTCTGGGACTTTGTGGGTTAAACTCCACATCCCCTTTTTATGATTATGATATTTTTTATACTTCTCCCTTACACAACTTTTTTAAGAAAAGAAGACATTATCACCTCCTTCATTGTGAAAATATCAAATTCTGTCATGTGTCATGTGGCTTGAATGTCTTGAATTCACTTCTGTAGCTTTTTAAAGCCGTAAAACGGACACAGGACACCAGACAATTTAATGGTTTTTGACTTTAAAATGCCCCCAGCGCATAAACGCTGGTTTATGAGACATTTAGAAAGTCTTCATCTCAGACTGTGTTAAACCACAGAAAGACTATATTGACCCCCACAACACAACTTTACTTGACATGATAGAGATCCAGTTAAAGGTATAAACTCTTTAAGGCTTCTTTTCTTTGTTTCGCAGCCATGAGAGCGAGTGAGGCAGTTTAATATTGAATCACTCTGTGGTTTACATTTCGCTTGTGTTGTGACAACACATTTTACAGGCATTTGTGGCATTGAGGTTTGCCCTTGCATTGTTTCTGCCTGATATAAAAGAACTGCTTTAAATAGGAGGCCATCTTGGAGTGAATAAAGTGTGACCGGTGTCTGAATCTCATGTTTAATCAGGCCAATGTTATTGGCCAACAGCAGTGCCTGGTATGCATCAGATGAGCTTGCGAGAATATCAGGGAACCTGTAGAGCATGTCCCCAGATGCAGTGCTCGCCGGAGAGGATAGCGGTTTTGAGGGACTTCAGCTAGTCTTGTTACTCCCCTTGGGATGCTGGTTCTCTAGGGTATGAATAGAGTAGCACCCTCTCTATAGAGTCCTCTGCTCTCCTTAAGACCCTGAGGAAGGTAAAAGAGGATGTTAGTTCCAGGTGGTTGTGGCCAACCATTCACAAGCTCCTCTTGGAATTTTATACTATATCACGGCCTCCTGCAAGCCCAGCTCTTAGTTTCTGCCTGGAAATGTAGCGGTTCTTCGAGAATTGCTACCTCCAAGGAGGTCTCCAGAGCAGCTAGATCGTCTGTCCCGTGCTCATCCTCCATTTCTAGCTGCTTAGTCTCGAGAGACTGATTCCCTTAGTAGACTATCTGGCTGCGTGGAAGCTTCTGCCAAATGTCACAATGGGTTCTGCGCATGGTAGAAAGAGGTTACAAGATTCAGTTCGGGTATCGTCCACCTCTGTTCAACAGGGTTTTTCCCACTCTGGTTGGCCCCGAGCAGGCTCTGGTCATGGAACAAGAAGTGGACACTCTTTTGAGGAAGAAAGCCATGAAGATGGTCCCTCCTTGTGACAGAAAGTCAGGGTTTTACAGCCAATACTTCATCGTTCCACAGAAGGATGAGGGTTTTGCGTCCAATTCTAGATATGTGTCTGTTGAACCGCTCAGTCATGTGACTGAAGTTAAAAATGCTTACGCTCAAGCAAGTCTTGTCTCAAATCAGGTCAGAGGACTGGTTTGTCATGATGGATCTAAAAGACGCATACTTTCATATATCCATCCTTCCTCAACACAGGAAGTGTTGAGGAACACTTCCTCACCCTGTGTGTGGATGCTGCTCTGGCTCCACTGCGACTCCAGGGCATCCACATACTGAATTACATAGATGATATGTTGATTCTAGCTCAATCAGAGCACATAATGGTTCTGCATCGAGATGTCGTTCTCGCTCACGTGAAGTAGTTGTGTAGAAAAGTGTGCTTTCTCCAGTAAAGAGGATCACTTATCTAGGCGCAGTGTGGGATTCGACCACGATGCAGGCACGCCTGTCTCCTGCTCTGATTAAGTTGATCCTCACAGCAGTCAAGAGAGTGAGAGAAGGTCAGTCACTCACTGTTATACAGTTTTAAAGACTGTTGGGTCTGAGGGCAGCTGCGTCCAATGTGATACCTTTTGGCCTGCTGTACATGAGACCTTTGCACTGGTGTCTCAAGACCAAAGGGTATTCCCCGAGGGAAAACCTGTTACGCATGGTTAAGGTCACGCAGCTAGGCTTACAGGCCATAGACATGTGGAAGAAACCCTGGTTCCTCTCACAAGGCCCTGTGTTGGGGGCTTCTTGCCGTTGTGTAACGCTGATGACAGATGCTTCCTTCATGGGGTGGGGGGTGGTCATGAGTGGCTGCTCTGCCCAAGGTCTGTGGGAAGGTCCCCATCTCATGTGGCACATAAATTGTCTGGAGAGGCCAGCATTGAAGCATTTTTGTTTCTAGCACCATTTCTAGCATTGAAGCATTTTCTCCCAGACCTGAGAGGCCATTATGTTCTAGTTTGCACAGACAGCACATCAGTGGTCTCTTACATAAACTGGCAGGGGGGACTGTGTTTGCGCCCTTTTACAGGCTGGCATGCCAAACCCTTCTTTGGGCCCAGGGGAAACTGCTCTTCCTGAGGGCAGCGTACATCCCTGGGCACCTCAATCAGGGAGCAGACATCCTGGGGCTGAGGTCGGGGAATGGAAGCTCCACACAGAGGTGGTGGAGCAGATCTGGAAGAAGTTCGATCGAGTTCAGGTAGACTTGTTTGCATCTCGAGAGACCTCCCAATGTCCCCAGTGGGTTTCCCTCACACATCCAACTCCACTGAGACATGGCCGAGGCTTTGTCTGTATGCCTTCCCTCCAGTTGCTCTGCTCCGGGAGTGCTGGAGAGAGTCCGCCAAGGTGGGGTTTGTGTCTTATTAGTAGCCCCATACTGGCCGAGCCAGCCATGGTTTGCGGACCTGCTAGCCCTACTCGAAGACTCTCCATGGAAGATTCCTGTCCAGTGGGATCCCCTCTCCCAGGCGGGGGGCATCATCTTTCACCCCCGTGCAGAGTTGTGGAAGTTGAGGGTGTGGCCTTTGAGGGGGCACAACTCATAGCTTCCGGTCCCTCTACTGAGGTAGTGGAGACCATACTCCAGTCCAGAGCTCTCTCCACGAGGACATCATACACAGCTAAGTGGCATCTTTTCACCTCATGGTGTGATGACCGCCAGTTAGACCCAGTTAACTGCCATGTTGGTCCAATGCTGGAGTTTCTACAAGATCGGTTTGCCACAGGATTATCCCCCTCCACTCTGAATGTTTACGTGGCTGCTATTGCTATTTACCATGCCCATCTGGATGTCTTTGGGGAGAAACCTGCTGGTAGCGCGTTTCCTTGGGGGTACCGAGAGGCTGAGGCCTCCGGTACGCCCTAGAGTGCCCTCTTGGGATTTGGCTGTGGTTCTAGAGGCCCTTTTAAAAGCTTCATTTGAACCCCTGGAAGAGGTCTCATTAAAATTTCTCTCTGTCAAGACTGCATTTCTGCTAGCCCTCTCTTCCTTGAAGAGAGTCTGTGATCTTCAGGCCCTTTCTGTGGCCCCATCTTGTCTTGATTTTGCCCCTGGCATGGCCAAAGTTCTTCTGTATCCTAGGCTGGGGTATGTCCCCAAGGTGCCCTTTGTTGTTCCACAGCCAGTTGTTCAGCAGGCATTCTATCCTTCTCTCTTAAAAAAAAGCTTAGTTGTGTGGGTGCAAGCACTGGACACATACGTTCACAAAGCTGCCCTGTGGAGAAAGTCCAGTTATTTGTCTGCTACGGTCCTTATAAGAAGGGGCTTCCTGTGAACAAGCAGACCCTCCGCAGGTGGATAGTGGATGCTATCACTACTTCTTACGAGTCCTCTGATCTCCCTTCTCCTTTGGGGGTCAGGGCTCATTCAACTAGAGGTATGGTGGCCTCCAAAGCCTTCTCGTCTGGTGTTTCTATGCACGCCATTTGTGACACTGTGGGATGGTCCACCCCTCTGATCTTTGTCAAATTCTATAGCCTTGACCTTCAGGCCACTCCTCTTTTCTATACAACATCACTACAGCTGTAAAACAAGCCACCATTACAGTGTTACATGATGTAACGTGTGGATATACAAATATATATATGTAAAAAATTTATCTCTTCATGGTTATCCTAAAAAAGCGTCTGTTAAATACCAAAATGTAAATGTGCTAAAATATCTATGATATGTGTAATACATATTATATATAATGTACATATAATGTGTACATGTATGAATACTTTGAAAACTGTTGAAATGTAAAATGTCATTTTGACCACTTTTGTAGTTTTCATCATATAAGTACTTAAGCATGTACTTTTTTCCAAAATTACTTATTACATAATTACAGCATACAACCGGATTTTAAATGATGACACAATTTGATTTTGGAGCTGAACTAATTCTTTTACAAAGGCATCATTGTTGTTAATTTTTTTTTTGCATTTACAAGTTACAAGTTACAAGTGCAGTTTATTGTCATTTCAACCATATACAAGTACATGACATACAAGGGCTACATATTTTAAACATAATATATACATAAAGTGCACAAGTGCAGACAGCACAAGACAGTACAATGACTATTGGGACAGACTATGAGCATAGTAAATTCCAGTGCAGCACTGACCAGTACACAGTTCTGTAAGGAAAAAAGTAAACCTTGTGACAGTAGCAGCTGTAAACATAGGTGTTAACAGTAAACATAAGTGTAAACATAGGTGTAGCCATAATTTTAGGCAGCAAGATGCGCAAAAAGACTAGTGCAAAAAGAACTGTAGAGGGTGGGGAATGCCCAATTGTGTATATATTTAAGTTTGTGTATGTGTGTGATCCTTCAGTCCAGTTACTGACTATTGAGGAGCCTGATGGCATGGCACCTGATCATTAAGAGGAGGGGTTGTCTTCCTCGCCATCACGCCATTCTGTGCCTCGAACCGAACGTAGAAGTTGTTCTGAGCATCGAGAAGGGAGGCATCACTGTCACAGGCAGGTGATGTTGTCCTGTAGTTGGTGACGGCGTGGATGCCCTGACACTGCGCCGTGTGTCTTTGCTGGTCTCGAAATGGTTGTGGATTTTCTGAGTGTGTGTGCGCTTTGCCTTCCTGATACCCCTGGACAGTTTGGCCCTCGCTGTTCTTAGGGCCGCTCTGTCACCTTCTCTGAAGGCGGAGTCTCGGGTCCTCAGTAGAGCACGCACCTTTGCAGTCATCCACGGTTTCTGGTTGGAGTGTGTGGTGATGGTCTTGGAGACGGTGACGTCATCAATGCACTTGCTGATATAGCTGGTCGCTGATGTTGCGTATTCCTTCAAGTTGGTGAAGTTGCCGTCAGTTGCCGCTTTCCTGAACATGTGCCAGCTAATGTTATTAAACATTAGCATTAACTGTCAAGCCTAAATTCCGACAAGAAGGTTTATATTATCACAGATCACAGTTAAAACAAGTCATGTTGATGACTAAAGCGGTTACATAATGATCCACAGGGGATAACAAGATTTGGCACTTGTTTTATGTCTAAAATAAAAATCAGCCTCATTTGTGGGCCAGAATTGCTTAGCTACACGCTGATGTTAGCACACAAAAACTTTGAAATATCCTCACATTGCGTGTGATCATTCAATCCCTATAAAGAAGTGATAGTCTGAGATAAACTACACTGTTCCATGGATTAACATTGCTCTGGATTATTCTTACTGATGAATATTATCATAATAACTCCACCAATTGTTAGGTGACTTTTACCACAGCCTCGTAAAACATGAACTCATGATGTTAGAACCCACTTAAATATGTAAAGTATACACTTAAAACCTGTGCTGTGATAACACACTCTTTTTATCTCTTGCTGTCCTCTCAGCAAGATTTTGCTGTACATGGATATTCATTTAAATCAGTGTTTTATCAATGCCGGTAAGTGAGTGAAAGTTTATATCAGGTGGTGATGAAAAGATGGCAGTTAATTTAGCGAACAACTAATTTCAGCACAGTGGCACTCAAATTTCTAGGGTGAGGTAGTTAATTCAGAGTTATAAAGATGAGAAACACTACAGTTACAGGTGTGAACAGGCAATTGTTCAATTGCTGTCTATTCATATCAAGGTCAGGATTCCTTGAGGATCATTATCTGGTAATGGAGGTTCATTTACTCGTTCTTTTAGGGTGTGAACAGGCCTGGTGAATCATCTGTTTTTTGCCATCTTAGACAGGGATATCTTATTTATCCATTCTGGTAAAGTGCATTCAGTTTACCTTCTGGTATTGTGTAAGTCATTGAGAGAGGTGATGAATGTCAATTAATTTTGCAATATTTCAGTGCACACAAGGGATGGAAATTTATGATAAAGTGTGTAATTTCTACACCACTAACGCCACTGAACAAAACTTCAAACATGAGCATTGCTTTTATCCAAAGCTGCTTATACGGTGCAAGGTAAAATTACATTTTATAAGTGTGTGTGTGTGAACCCATGATCTTGAAATATCTAGTGCTGTTCCTTACCAGCTACAGAGCTACAGGAACTCTTTGTGGAAGCAATTACAGTTTTAAAGTTTTCTTCTGTATGCTACTAGGTTTAGGTCTTATAATCCTACAATAGCATTGCAAATATACCGGATGAGGATTTGCACTATAAATACAAAACAGCAAAGTTTTGTCTTACAGGTTTTAATTTAAAACATATCTTGATTGAATGCAGCAGCTTGCAAAGCATGCTGGGAGCTGAAAATCACCTGTCCTATTACAGTAAAACATAAATTCTCTTCATTTCAGGCAATTATAAAATGAAACACCCTTCTACTGGCAGCTAGATAACTTGTATTGATAATGCAGACTTTCTGCCCTAAATAAACACAGACACCACATCACCAGGCAGATCTTATGCTATAATTTGTAAATAACCCAGTCGGCTATTTTTGAGTGCCCTCCAAGACTCAACGACTTAAACAAACCCCTCTTAAAGCCAAGAAGAAAAGCGAGAGAGTAAGGCAGTGATAGGTAAACACAGCGGGGGCAGCTGTTGATGGAGTGGTGAGAAAGAGAGATAATGGTATTGGTATCAGATTTATTCAGAAGGAGGGGACGGCAGTGATTTCCTCCCCATCTCGATCCTGATTGTGAGGGAGACATGCAGAGAGGTCGGGTCAAACCAAAAGGAGACAGCATTGTGTAGAAGCTGTCACGCTCCGTCACCTATTTTGACATGCACAAGGCTGTTTGTTGTCTGTCGAACATGCAAATTGCTGGCCTGCTGTCATAAGGCAGCAGCTATCTGCTGGATGGAAAATGAGACCACCTGTAACTGCTGAGAGGGGTGATGGACAAGCATCCAGCCCATCTCCTTCCCCCAAACCCCCACATGCAAAATGAATGCTCTATTCTCCATATTCAAAGAGAATTACAGGAGGAAAAGCCCAAATTTTTTAATGGTTTCCAGCACTCACAGCACTCCATCTGTAGGAACTTGCCAGCTGCAGCAAATGTTGGTGCATCATGTCAATGTTACGAGCCTAAGGTTGCAACAGTAATAATTCTTTGAAAATTGTAAACATTTGCTTTTTCTGTAGACCAATGATTCCCAGCAGAATTTAACACATTTAAATAACACTTCCAAATTATTATTTTTAATTCTTTATTAGGAAAACATTTTTATACAATTTTATACATTTACATTTGTGTAATCTTAATATATGTGCTGTGTTGTTCAGCAGTATTGATGTTTGTTTGCTTTGATTCTTTGTTTTACAATCACTCTAATTTTAAAAATAATGGTAAATGATATCTGTATGAAGGGTCAACAAAGTTAGGATCCATTTGCAGTATTTAATGCAATAATCACACAGGCAGGGTCAAACACAGCGAACAGCAATAATGTAGACAATGCAGAGAGTAAACGATAGAACAGGCAATGGTCGGAGCAGGCGGCAGGCAATCATAAACATTAAACAATCCAAGGTTGAGACAGGCAGAGAACAATCAATTGTCAAGATCGTGGTGTTACCCTGTGAACCATGGCAATGTGGGACCAAGGACGCTGAGGAGTGGGTAGGGGTTGTAACAAGCCAGCGTGTAATTGTCTATGTGTTTTTGAGGTTTGGCATGTGGCACATGATTGGAGGCAAACATTGTCTTTGAGAAAGCACAGCACCCACACCAGAGTTAGAGGCATCTACTTCGATAATGAAAGGCAAGTCTGGATCAGGATGCTTTAGTATGGGAGCCATAGTGAAAATTTTTTTTAGGTTCACAAAAGCGATCTCAGCTTGGAGAGACCACCGAAGTTTGCCGGAAGTCTGTTTAGTGAGGGAGGTGGGCCGGCCGTCTAACAACTCCACAACTCTGGATGAATCACAAGAGGTTAATGATATGTGATTTTTAATAACAAACTCTCGAAAGATGAAATTACCCTCTGCTCCTATTATGGAGGAGGCTCGAAGGAGGAGGGGCGGGAAACCCTTGCCCGTTTACCGTTGCGATTATTGCCTCGTCTCTGATAGAAACGTTGCTGTTGTGTTTGACCCCTGCTTGTTTGTTTTTGCATTAAAAATGCTGCACATGGATCCTCTCGCCTCCGCGTCTCCGTTACAGAAGATATCGCCATCACACGATCCAGCGGCCATTCAGCAGCTCTCGTCTGAACTATCTGCTCAAGCGGCTCAGTTGTCTGCCCACCAACACCAGCTAACCCGATTAACTTCCCTAACTGAGGAGTTGGTAAGAGTTTTGCAGAGCAGGCCTGCATACCCACCATTGCCACACACTCACTACCCCAGTTACCCCAGTCAGCCCGAGGCTTGCTTTCCCCGACAAGTACAATGAAAACACAGCCCGATGGAAAGATTTTTTGCTTCAATGCTCCCTTTTGGCCTCCCAGCAACCATATACATCCTAGTAGAGGTTCCTTGCCTAGCCGAGAAGAACACGATAACCCCACCAAGCCCATGCAACTCAATTATACCCGTTAACCACCGAGGAGCACATACAACGCTTCAGGCAGGGGTTATGCCTGTATTGCGGTCAGACGGGTCACTTGAGAGTTAATTGCCCGTCACGGCCCAGCTCCAGCTCTACACCGGTGAGTCCAAACTTTTTTTTCTCATCAACCACATACTATAGGTATGATGACAAAATTTTCAAACACCCCTAAGCTCAAAATGGATTACATGACTAGACAGAGCTGAAAATTCGCTTTACGACGACACCTGGATTGTGAAAATCGGTTGAGGATTGTGAAAGTTATGATATTTATAATAACGGGGAATATATTAAAATATTATACATTAATTACAATAGAAGTCATGTGACCGAAAATTATTTATTTCTTATTATTCACACATTTTTGCTTGTAACTTCCTCATTTTATCAGATATTTGCATGAAATTTAAATAGAAGATAGAATTTTGTTAGTTCTTTCAAATGAAATCATGAAAATTTACTGTTTTAGCTGGAATGGGCATCAGACCCATGGTACCTCACTGAAAACAATTATAATTAATAAGCGTCCATTCATATTCATAAACATTTATTTTCAGAATACAAGAGAAAACAACAATACACATCACTATTAATTGTTAATTCATATTCATACAAGTACACAATAAATATTTATTGTCATTCACAAAAGTACAACAGGCATTCAGTTTTTTTTTGTTGTTTTTTTGTGTGTGCCATTTAAGTTATGTTGTGCAACTTGGACAATGAGTGACCACCCAACCTTAAACCATTTACGCTAAAAATGCAAATATACATTCATATTTATAGTCATCCATTTAAATGATTTTTGTAGACTTTTTTTCATACTAACAATGAATGATCAGTA